>JAQBSW010001437.1:0-134674 GCA_029291075.1 Eudiplozoon nipponicum | reverse complement strand
AAAACCAGATAGCTTTTCACTTGACACACTAGCCTCTGGGGGAGCACAGGGCGCGTCGCTTGCCGGGGACGCCGTAGCATGATCGGTATTCATAGATTGTGACATTTTCATGGAGTTTCTTGGGAATTTGGTACAAGTGGTGAAATTTGGTCATCATCAGCTTTTCATTCTTTGTCGTCAATTAATCTAATTGACTCGTCGAAAAAAGCATTACCCATTTTTTTGAAGATTCCAGACTTAGTGGAAATATCATTGTTGATATGATTATGATTGTCGTTATGAATTTCAAGGTATATACTTCATTTGTATTTTAAATATTTTACTTGAATTAAATCACGAGTAGTTAAACTAATATTTTTACATTATGCGAATGAAATCACCGAATTATCTTTATTGCCATAAGATGGACGAATATAGTAAATCAGGGTTCAAACCATGTGTTTTTACGAGTTAGAGGTTTTGTTCAAAATCGAAGTTCAATGATTTTAAAACAATTTGATTTCAATGTGACAAAATGGACTACAAACATATGGAGACGCTCAATCCTCTTTTTTACTTGTCCGTTAATTTAACCAAAGAACGGAAAATGATATTTTAACAAAGATATAATCTAAAAAAATAATTTATTGCGAAGGTGGTGATAACAATTCTTTAAATCAAGTTTGCGAGCTTGAAGTAAACACCAATCTCATTATATTTAACCAGTCGTAGAACAACATAGCAAAACTACCGCCAGGCCCAAAACATATCTAATTTTGCTTTCCATATATATGCAATGCGGTTTGATCCTCGCTAGTCAATTTTCCGTCGTTTTGTGATGATGATCATGGAAGGTCGAAACGCATCAGTGCGTTGCGACTGCCGGTAGTTCTGTTATATTGTTCGACGACTGGTTAAATACAATGGGATTGGTGTTTACTTCAAGCTCGCAAACTTGATTTAAAGAAAGATATTATTTTCCACATATTTACAGAATAATATATTAATCCAGTATTTCCTCCTTTGTAAGGCATCCATATATATGATTCAGAGTTTCTATTACTCCAAGGTGGATTAAACTGATCGTTACTTCTTCATTTTAAGGTCCCTCCATTTCGACGCATTGTTTTCACTTTGAGAACAATTGGATTTAAAAATGGAGAATGAGGTAATTATAATATTCTGTCCCATTACTCTCAATTAATGCCTAGACTGCACCATCGTTATGGAAACTAACATTGTCCATTACTATGACGATATTTTGCATTCCGTCAGTTTCAAATTTTGTAAATTTGATCACATGTCACTTATACGTTTGTGATTCTAAGGACTGGTTATACAACGTTTTTGCTTAACAATGACTTGATTTGAATTTTCCAAGATTATTTGAAGGGGGAAATAGATAAAATCTTTCTATGGAAGTATTTCGTGTTCATTAACAATAATTGAGGCTAAATTCCATTCAAAAAATTATATTTGATCATGAAAGTTCAAGTAGAAAATTTGGATTAATTTCATACTCGATTACACACTATTATATTAATGCATTGAAGTAAATATTTTACTTTCCGGTAACTATGTCTACTTTTAAATTAGAATAAAAGATGTTTGTTACATTTGGGTTTATTTATAAAAACTTCCAAGGAGTATTAATAATCAAAATTCCATTAAAAGTTATATTACTGATGTAGAATGATATTTGTATTTGGTAATATGTAAGAATTTTATTAATCAAATTAAATGACGTAAAAGCTGATGATAATTCATGTAAAATATTTCGAATACGATTGTCATTTCTGAAATAAAAATGAATTATATACCTTGAAATTCATAATTGGAATCATAATCATATCACCAATGATATTTTTATTAATTGTAAGTTTAGATTATTAAAAAAATAGGTATGGCTTTTTTCGACGTGTAAATTAGATTAATTTACGGTAAACAATGGAATAGTGACGACGGCAATTGAAAATCTGATGATAATAAATGAAAAGCTGATCATAATTAATGAAATAGTGACGATAAATAGATTATGTCAGACAGCATAGACAATTAAAACAGTAGACCGGTTTTGTCCTTGTTGAGAATTTGCTAGGAACTGGACTCGAGCCAAATTCTTGACAGTACTTGAACAGCTTTCAATATATATATTCCCAAGAAACTCCATGAAATCAATGGAGCCAACTTATCCTCCAAAGAGTCAGCCTGCAGTAAAGAAGAATATATATATATATATATATATATATAGTCGTTTGCGCAGTGGATGAGTTTTATGTTGTCAAACGTAATTCTCATGGTCGCATATCCCAGCCGTCGCAATTCTGGCCTTATATTGACGAAACTGGATTTTTTTGGTTAATTAAATTTGGTATTATATTAATCCGATCCTAGTACTTCATCGATTTTTAAGTTTTTTCTGTCTCTCATTGGTGTCTGATGTTCCTGTTTACCTGTTTTCTCTAATTGGGCTCTATTTCGCTGCGGTGCAAAATCGCGTAATCAGGAAGCTGTTATGATCGTGTGTCGCTAAACATGGCGATTGGTCTGATGGAGCGACTTCGTGCTGATGAAAAGCGCACTAAGACTCGTTTTCTGCAGACGGTCAATCGAGACAGCAAGGATCGCAAACGGCATCTGGACGAAGTAATCGCAAGACTGAAGGAGGCGCAGCACTCTGCGAATCCTTCATAACTAAACCACCCAATCAGAGCACGAAGACGAACGTGGGACGCACTGCTACTGCAGGAGTAGATTTGTGAGAAAACTAATTTCTGTGCACAACCTGGTTTGCTCACTTTCATAATTAAGCGTCTTCGCGATGCTAGCTTGTATGCTACTCATTTTATATAATATAGTTAAGTGAAACTGGATTTTCAGGCCAGTTTTGTAATCCTCTTTGACATATTTTAATTCTCAGCTGCGTTGATTTCTTCCGTCTTTAATTTCTTTTCTACTTTCATGTGTGATATTCCTATGATTCTAGCTGCTTTCGTTTTAATTATCATACTTAACTAAGGATAGGATCACATTATATGCATTTTTTTCTTTTTATTGAAACTGTGATAAAGACTTCAGAATTTTTTGATTTACGCGCACATACTGTACTTGAGTATATCATACTTCACTTATTCTCTAGATGATTTTGGCATAGCAGATAAAACTTTCTCATTGGCTTTACTGAATGGATATTGCCGTCTCTCTACAACACTCGTGCATTTTGAACTTTCGTAGAGCTCGAGTTATCAACACTCGAAAAGTGAATGGTTTCTCATAGAACTACCCGAGGCCCCTCAGAAGTCAGAGGTGGATCCATTCAATACGCTTTGGTACTAGGGAGGTGTTTTTACCAGTCACCTTTCTTCCATAGTAGTTAGTGTGCATTAAAACGGCATATGACGACGAGTGTGAACAGAATCCTTTAAATCAAGTTTGCGGACTTTAGATAAACAACAATCCAGTTGTATATAACCAGTTGCACAAGATGGTAAAACTACCCCCAGTCTCACATAATGACGCATTTCTACCTTGAGCACGCATAATTAAGTGCTACCGGCGGTAGCTTTGCTATGATGTGCAATTGGTTATAGGCATTGGGCTTTTCCTTTATCTCAAGTTCGCAAACTTGATTAAAATAATATCTATCATCACCTGTGCGATCAACGATTGTTCGATTGTTTCAACAGAATGGACTGTAACACAGAAAATTGTTTTAAATTCACGATAATATTATGAATTTTACCGGTAGGTTTCAAGAGAGATATTGGTAGTAGGGTTGTCTATGGTCCGTCCGTCGGCAGGCTGTACATTTATGTAGCTAAAACGAGTCGATTAAACTAATACACAAAACATTATACCTAATTATGCTCCATTGGTGGTTTTAAAAAAACGAAATAACATGCACGAGCTCTCAAGATGGTTAGGGGGCTTCGGAAACGCTTAACTGCATCTTTATTCAAAGAATCGACTTCTTGTCTTCATGCGCACACTGTTTACGATGCTGTTTCTACTGATTCTAGGGAGATTCAGTAGAGTCTTAACGGATTAGGATAAATAGTGTAAAGCGTTTGTGGGGCTTAGTTTGGGAGATTTATATTTCAGTGTAAGTTGTGTCTTGTGTGTACTTACAATGCTACCGAGTAATTTGTCATTCGGGAAACTCGTCATTCAGTTGATTACTGCAAGGGCCCTTTCTGGGTTTTTCGCATGTTTTCTTTGAAGACTATTTTGTATTGATTTATATATTTTTTGTGAATTATAGTGATTTAATTGACTATTAAAATATATACTATTTTTTGGTGTATTGGGATTAAAGTTTTATAAGCTGTATCACTTATTGTATTTTTATGGATTTGTCATCAGTTTAAATATTGTATTGGTTCTTTTTTAACATTACTGTTTTCGGTAATAAAATACTAAATATTGTTTAAAAACTATTAGGCGGATTGGCCATTCAAATCTTGATTAAATGGATTATGAATCCTAAAACAAACCACCGGTTGAATTGATAACTTGCAAGGCTGGTAGTCGTATAATCGGTATACATACGTGTCTATGTACATTTACCTGGATTTAAACCAAATTGAATTCATTAATCTTTCACACAAGAGGCAAGACGGAGCAATTATGGATTGTGCGACCCTGAAATACAAACGATAGCCAAACTAATCGCACAGCACTGCTATGTGTAATTTTGTGTGTAGCCATTTTTTGCTTCGATAAACAGTTTATTTCTTAATTCCTAGTCTTCCCACCGCTATGAAAAGCAGAGATGCAACAATAGCGATCATTTTAGGATGAGCCATCAACAGTTCGCTACTTATTTCTTGGTAGGTGGTAGGCTGTTACTATTTTTGTAATTTTTTAAAGTCAAGTTGTCGAGTTTGAAATAATCACCAATCCGGTGTAATAACAGCAAAGCTATCGCGCGCAGAATGTGTTAACGCGTCAGTACGTGTTACTAACGTTAGTTTTGCCATGTGCGACTGGTTAAATAAAATGGGATTGGTGTTTATTTGAAACCCGTAAACTCGACTTAAAAGATTATTGGCACTACCCGCGCAATCAGTGGCTTTTAGTTATTTTTTTACCTGTTTGTCGAACTTACTGATTATAGATTTTCTGCTTCTCTTCCGAATTTATTCGTGCAGATAATATTTATTGTCTAGGCATATTGAAATATATTTTCGTTTGTTTAATTTCGGCATTTCACATGCAGATTAATTCGATTGCAGGATATTAACAGCATGCATGCCTTTGTGTGGCCACGTACATTCGCGTTTATCAGCATATGCGAGTTTATTCCATTTCAGTTAGATTAACCTTGTTTTATATTGTGCTTCTTAAAGCCGGAAAAAATAATTTCAATTTGCCTAGAACACAGATATTATTAGCTGTACGCACAGTGCCTGGAAGGAAGCAGAATGAAGATTCTTCGCAATTTCGCCAGTGACGCAGTAATTAACAATTCACGTAAATGGTTCTCGAGAGGCACATCATTGTTTTAAATGTATTACGCATATATTGCAGCTGATGATTTTAAGTCATATTTGTCATCTTGCTCTAATGATAAATTTGCAACAACTTTTGCTGTTGTACACATGGTTAAAAAATGGCGTGTGGTTATTCCAAGTCCAGAAGCTTAAAAACCGCGAGAACAGTTTTACTTTCCTTAAGTTTTTTGACTTATTCTATCTGCCAATTTTTGATTCGTTTAGTTGGCATAGTTTGAAATTTCCTGTCGAAGAGCCCCCACATTTGGATGGAATTTCTGTTTAGTTCGCCTTTAAGCGCATGGGTCTCCGGTGTCATCAGACTGTCTAATTCCGAGTCTTCCATTCGTATTAGCCTATCTAGCTACAGGAACGACTAATAGACCACCGATATTTCTACCTAGCAAATCCAGCGTCTCAAAATCAAGCCTTCTCTTTGTGTGTCTGCGTGTTACGGAAATGGATATTGTTAAATTTTCCTAAGACTATGTTGTTATACAGCTGACAACCTTTGTCTGGTCACTTTTCGATTTGCCAACATAGTTACATCTAGTTACTGGAGCACCGATTATGTTAGATAGGTCTTCTTACGCAATGTGCTTGCCAGGCATTAATGATACTCATTTTTGATGGCTTGAAACAAAAGATCTGTAGACTAGCGCTTTCGAGACTGGTCACAACAATTTGATTTGCCTTTAATTCGGTCAATTCGAACGGAATCGTCAATGATATAAAAAGCACTAGTGTTGGCAGAACGCTGTGTATGAATTGCGACAAATTTTTATTTTGATTTATATATTGTGTATCTATCAGAGGACTCTTAGTCATTTTCATTTACTTTTCTATTTTTACTAATTTATTTACACGAATACTTCTGCATAATCAAGCGTTAATGGGATAATATCCTTCAAATCAGATTGTCTTTTAGTTTTTACACATAAGCCACTTAGAGCTGTACTAGTGAACAAATATTCCGAAGAAAGTAAGGGAGCAGTTACAAAGGAATATCTTCTACTGTAAGTAAACGATTCAATATGCGGAATTTCGTGAAGAATAGCATATTTAAGAAAGGAATTATTGATTGGGTTGCGATTTATCAAATCGTTTTTTTCCGGGACGACATCGTCACACATACTTGGCCATAGCATCTTGCAAGGTGCAGAATTGAAATTTGTTCAATAGTCTAGAAAATAAATCGATACTGGAACACCAATACCAGTGGCGCATCTAGGAAATGCAACAGCGTGCATACAAAATATATTAGATCGGCTGGACCTCCTTGCTTAAACAATGATAAAAGGTTGATCTTCTGCATTTTTAAAATTGAAGTAAACACCAATCCCATTTTATTTAAACAGTCGTCGAACAACATAAAACTACCACCAGTCACACGCACTGACGCGTTTCGACCTTCCATGATCATCATCCGAGTACGACTGCAAACTTACTGGCAAGGATCAAACTGCATTGCATATATATGGAATGCAAAATTATTTTTGCGGCTCTCACCTCTAATAGTCTTGCATATATTGTTCTTGACTGGAAATGTCGGCTGCATGAACCATCGGGCTACATTGGTGGCACTTTTGCACTGTTCATATTTATCATATGACGCAGGTTAATGAGAGGATTACCCGGTCCTTGTTGTACCCATCAAGGTGTTTGTTCTCTCTGTCTTCAAGTTTACTCCGAATATCTTGGTTGCCGGTTTCGAAAGCGTTCTTCATCGAAAAGAACACCCCACAAACACTTTGACGAACTTTAGGTACAATGAGGTCAGGTAATTAATCTATTGAAGGAAGTTATTTGTTGCGAAACTGGATTAATTGAAATTACCTGATCTGCGTTTTGACTAACGCAGCTTTCATTGTTCCAGTAGTTTTCTTTTTGTAAAATATTTCGGCCTAATATGCGGCGGGGCCTTCATCAGTTGCATTTCACGAAACTGGAACAATGAAAGCTGTGTTAGTCAAAACGCAGATCAGGTAATTTTAATTAATCTATTCCCTGTCGCGCAATATTTAAAAAAATTTAATGATGAGGTGTCAGATTAACTCCAACTCATTTCCCTCTCGCTAGTAATTGGTCATCTTGTGCTTATTTGCAGCCTAAACATTACTGAGTTTCATGGCTATGCGACGTTGTGGCAATAGTTTAATATGTTTGTACGTTGCTGTGTAGTGTTTGTAGTAGTAATAATATAGAAGAGCTTACCAAAGCTGATGCATGCTAGTATGGACGACGAGGACAGTAATCGGCAGAGTGGACTAGGGCATTACACTTTGCCCCCCCCCACCCAAAAGAGGAATAATTACATTTCTTAATTAATATCTCGATTCAAGATGGTGCTGCGGGCACGACTGACTGGGCAGCTGGTCCGCACTTAATGGTAATGTTAAAAAAACAAATCGCACCGTAAATTATCAAGATTCAGTGAAAGAATAAGCTAAATTGCAATTGTACGATCAATAGGCATTGCTTACCTAGTAGCCAATTAGAGTAATGTATGGAGATGTTGGCTTTCAGAATCGCCAATGGCTATTAGATCGGGACGCCTTTAATTTGCTCATAATGCTACTTCCTAAATATGAAATGAGTAGAAGCCACGCATCTGTTCGTCGTCTCCATAAAATAACTCATCGTAATTTTGCTTCCTTCCATAATAAACAGGTGATCTAATTGGAAACACTGCGAATATACCAGTGTTTTGGGTACAGGTATACTGATGTACATTGGTACCACGTCGAAGCTAGTAATTATTTTATTTATTTAGACAATCTTGCGATCTTGATATAAACATCATTCACATAATATACGTACATTTATCACTATAATCTAATCATTTTGTAGTGTAGAAAAGGCAATTTATCTAGTAGATCTGTTTCGTCCTTAAGGGGAACTGCCACGTACTGTTCAAAATTTTCCGCGGACAGGGTTCGTACCTGGGAATGTCTACTTCGGAATTGCTGTTCCAACCACTGTGCCACCCTGTCACATAATTTACCAAATTTTAGTTATATACTAACTAATTTTTCTTGGTACGCCTTTCCTTCAGTTGGAGCATACATTGCATTCCTTTAAACCTATTGTTCCAACTAACCACACACAATCTGTCATTATAGAACATTTGGCACGCTATCTACCGAAGTGATATTGAATTGAACATCTATATAATTAAGCGAACATTGGTTGTGCGTAGGTGATAACAGTAATTTGAATCAAGTTTGGGATCTTGATATAAGCACTTGGCCCTTTTGTCAGTATAAACCAGGTATTTTATAGTGCAGAAAAGTCAATTTATCCAGTAGACCTGTTTCGTCTTTATTATGAACTCTTCATGTACTGTCCAGAATTTGTCGTAAACAGGGCTCAAACCTGACAATTTCTGCTTCGGAAGCTGTCTATTTGGTCACTGAGTTATCCTGGCGCACGCTACCCACATTTTTAGTTATGCAATAACCGTTTCTTGGCTGGCCTTTCATTTAGGTTTAGCCTTTATGGCATCTCTTTAGACAGAAACTTCCAAGTAACCACGTCCAAATTGTCATTATCGAGCTGACACAACGTTATCTGGCAAAGTGGTATTAAATTGAACATTAATATAATTAAAAAATAATAAGAATTGATATAAACATTAGTCTCATCATATACATCCATTTTTCAATATAAACTAAGCTTCTTATAAAGAGATGTCATATGCACTAAACATGAACGAAAGGTTGACCAAGAAACATTATTTAGTATATAACTAAAAATTGTGCGTAGTGTGTGGCAGGGTAGCTCAGTAGTTATCGAAATTCATCTCCATTAATTTGAATTATTTTGCTGTCGCAGCAATGCGGGACGGGTCAGCTAGTTTTTAATATTTTGGACCGTGTCCGTAGAAAGAGCTTTTATTGCACCCGTCAATCGGCCTTGCTTTTTCTAAAAGATTGAAATTTAAGGCACTATTAGGCATTTAATATTAGCTGATAAGTAGGATCTGACAGATTTATGCTTAAAGCTAACAGTGATGTGATCTCTACAAAATTTACGACGCTAGGGACTTGACGTTAACGTTTGCCTATTAGTTTGTGTTCTTTTTTGGCCCTGACTATACTGGTCCTACTTCTGCCTTGTTTATGTTTCCGCATACCAGGTGGGCCATTAGCAAGTAGTTAGATTTGCAAAATCTCAACTTAAACGGGGAAAAGCTGAATAGGTGTTATGTTACAGTCCAAATATTGCGAGTTATTTTGTGAGGATTTTTCAGAGTTGTACAATTCAGAAATGGTTGATTGCATTGTGAGTTTGCCACGTGCCATAATTGCAACAAATTGTGATGGGTGTTTATTTCAAGTCTATGAAGTTTACCTACCAGGTGTTATGGTTGTGCGAATTTGAAGCATAATTATTGCAATCCCGAAGTTATCAATTGTATTTTGATGGCGATGGCGATGATGATGATGATGATGAATGACGAAAGTTTTTGTTACAATAAAACAATCATTGATTTTCACGAGTAATTATAAAAATTAAAAAATAATTGATTGCATGGGTGGTGGTAACAATTCTTTAAATCAAGTTTGCGAGCTTGAAGTAAACACCAATCCCATTGTATTTAACCAGTCGACAAACAACATAACAAAAATACCACCAGTCACAACGCACTGACGCGTTTCGACCTTCCTTGATCATCATCAGAGTACGACGGCAAACTGACTAGCGAGGATCAAACCTCATTGCGTATATATGGAAAGCAAAATCAGATATGCAGCTCTCACCTGTAGTAGTCTTGCATACATTGTACGTACGTCAGTGCGTTGCGACTGGCGGTAGTTTTGTTATGTTGTGCGAGGACTGATTAAATACAATGGGATTGGTGTTTACTTCAAGCTCGCAAACTTGATTTAAAGAATTATATAAATTGTTTGACTTGATTTTTCTAGCTTGAAATCATAACGTATTCCGTTGTGTCCAACCAGTCGTACAATACATTCAGACGTACTGATGAAGCGGTTCAGTGACTACGAATAACGGTAGTTTTACTGATTATATACAATGGGATTGGTGCTTATGTCCAAATAGCATGATTTATTTAAAGACGATATTATTTGCTGTTCAGTGTCGGAGGCATCTAAAAAACTGGATGGGTTATCCTGAAATGTCTTCATGCACCAATTTCCATCATATTTAGCGCTGGTAGGAGCTGGTTGCTGAATTGCCTTTGCGTTGGATTAAATCTGTGTTATAACAATTTTAGACCCAACGAAAATTTCAAAGCAATTATGAATAGTCTTTTGCCACCATTCTTTAGGAACTTAAAAAATGTGTTCATTCGTTTAGAAATAAGACAAAAAGTATTTATATATGTTTAATTTATTTTTTGAAGATTAATTAAATAATTGTCGGTTATTTCACGAACCATCATATTGCTTTGATTGTGTTACAGTTGTAAATATTGATAAAAGCATAATTTACCATCGTTATAAAAATTGAAAGCAGTCAAATACAATTTTTGCAAATAGTTCTATTCATTTAATAAAGCTATTACCTTGAATAAATTTATTTAAAAACGTAGTAATCGTTTTCGTTATGCTATACTAAGAAAAAACTTTCAAAACTGTTTTACTTTACACAGCAAAAAGAGGAAATTGAACCTGAGTATGCTTGATAGAAGCTAGGATTTACATTTTATTTATCCGTTAAATTATGAAAGAATAATAGTTAAACAATCGATGAACTAGACTTTGTTCAAATACATACTTAATTCTGTTTTAAGCACTTCTTCATTGGGAAATTTTCGCAATTTTTTCTATCTGAATGCACATTATTATTGAGCAAAAAGTAATGTATTAGTAAGTGCAGCTGGCAGTAACTCTGCTGTAATGTGCAATTGTTTATAACGCGTGATTGGTGTTTATTCGAAGTCCGCCGACTTTATTTAAATATTCGTTATTATCAAACATGGAGTCAATGATTAATGAATTACAGCTCTCAAAGATGTGTGTCGCTAGAAGCTTTGACTAGCAATAGTTCTCTTAATCAATAATTTCAAAAATCACAGAAGAACTGCCACTGTTTATACTTACTGAGACATTTAAACCATTCGTTTTCATGATCATTCAAATAAATTAACCGGGTAAAATTAGATACTTTATTTGACTTCCAGCTAGTGCGTGACAATGGTTTAAACCAAAATGAAAAACTTGAATAAGACACAGAACACAATTAATAATGCTCAATCGTAAAGTGCAGCAAAGAAGCATCACAGAAGAACATTCCTTTTCTCTACGATACCTTTGGTGACTATAGTTAAGAAATGTTTTACCAGCATGAGAATATCCTATCATTTAAAATAACCATACCAAAAAATCGATAACAGTCAATTTTCCTAGTTTTTAATAATAAACGTTTATCATAGTTGTTGAAAAATAGAATAATATGATTTCACACAGAAATATTTTGAATCGGAGAAAATTACTCAATTTTATACGTTAGAAGCTGTAAAAATTTAAAGCTAATTTAATTTTATTGAAGCCATTTGTTAAATTATTGAAAATTTGATTAAGCTATCAATTTACAGCTGTTTTAATATATTCATTAATGGCAAACATCTATAGAACAATGTCTAAGCAGTAAATGTTATGCTTAAGCCAGGAAAAGTACCACGCACATTAAAATTAAACCAAAGTTGAAACGTAATGTATCATATTTTTTGGAAACCTGCGAATGCCAAATCCACTTTTACATGTTAAAACATAATTAGGAAATTAGGAATTGGGCTTTTAGTGCTCATACTTTACCAACATCGATTAACAGTATAAATTGATAGAAGATTTTGTAGGAAAATAAACAGTTATTCTGAAGTTTTCATATATATATATATATATATATATATATATATATATATATATATATATATATATATATATATATATATCCATCAGGAAAAATCAAACGGTGGCGTATTATAATTGTTCTCTGTGATAGTTTGGCAAATATTAGGCAAAAATAAAAGTTGAATTAAACTCCGCTGATTAAGAAAGGAACAAAAAAACGGGTCTAAGATACAAAGATAGGACTTGTATCATTAGTTATTTTAGACTTGTGTTTAATTGTGGGCTGATGATGGTTGTCGCCATAGACGGCCATAGTATTTCAAACGAACAAAAAAAATGGAACTCAGCATTTGTTAATCAAGACACAGGTCAAATAAAAAAGAACACTAAGCTTACATACGCTTTTTTTCTATTAGCAATCTAGTAAAAATACTGATCCGTATTTCAGTTCCTTTAACAAACAACCAAGAAACATTAACCTACACGCTATTTAATTTGCACTTCTTTACGACAGTCAAAATGAAGATAAACAAATTGATAACGAATCATAGTTGGAAAGTTAAGTTTAAATGGATCAATTTTACCAAATTCGTGTAATATGATAATACAGAAACATTTTTTAATAAAAATCTTTAATTATTTTTCTAACAAACTGACTGAAATATATTTATTTTAACTAAAAGCGTGCTTATTTATTGTAGAAGAAAATTGAGGAAAATTCAGATGTTGGAATCAATAACTTTTCTGAATGTGTGACATCTCTAAAGATGACACATTGGCCTAACATTTTTCAGGGACATGCATCACAGTTTCAGATTTATGCTGATCATAAAGTACACGTGCGATTAACTAGCTTAATAAATGCATCTATATCGATGTGTAAATTCGTTTATTGACTATCGATATATTTTATTTCTTATCATTACATCGTCAATGAAGGCAGACGAAATATTGTCGAGGCAGATCACACATCGTGAAACTAAAAGAAGAGTATACTTCAAACTAGGTTAGCAGTTCTACACATAGGATAACTTCGCTTTTCTCCTAATCGTAAGCTCTGCCTATCATAATTTTCATTTATCACATTTAAATAATGAAATCGCTAACATTAGCACGTTGCGAAGTCAACATTATGAATGCTAGTATATTATCACAATATACATAATTAAAGAAGCCAAACGAAGTTTAATTCTTATGAGTTCTTCCGTTATTGATTTTCAAGAGACGAGTAAGCTTACGATATGTATATCAGGATTTATTTGTGAACGGCAAATTATCTGACCATGAACAGGCGAAGGATACATTTGACGAGTATGAGGCTTATTAATAGCTAAGAAGCTAAATATCTATTCTGAATTATTATATTTATTTCATCGCCTTGGAGAAGGTGATTTATGATTTGCAAATGCTTTGCAAAAGCATGATTAATTTGTTCACAGGTAAGATATAAATTGAAATCCGCAACCTTTATATTTTTGCCAAGTTCCATTGCTTTAAAATAACCAAAATCTCAAAAATAACACACAAACACACACACACACACACACACACATATATATATATATATAGAAAGAAAGAGAGAGATATATATATATATATATATATATATATATATATATATATATATATATATACATTTTAATCTGTGCTTTCATTCATCTAATTTGTTATTACGTACATACTCAGTGGTGTTTAATTCTTTTATACAGTTTGGAAATTACACGTTCTAAAATCAAATAAACTTACGGAAAAGGTACTTTGACTTTTTGTATTTGGTCTTCACGAATTTTGCTTACTGTGAAAGTAAGCGAGGTCCATTTAGGCGATCTGTTAATGTGATTCTGTAATTGATAGACACTTTTCGATCTAGTCACAATGTTCACATCTTGTGACAGCACATAAAAACTCCTTTTTTCATTGCTTATACACCAACATTCATTAGATTTTAATATGCATAAAGGTCGAAGATCCTGAGTGTGAATGGATTGGTTTTTCTTCATCCACTTCTGTTTGGTACCAACCAAACGTTTTATAACGACAGCATGTTTATTGTGTTCGTCATCGTCATTAATAAGGATTAATCAAAGAAGTATATTCCCGTGTTATATGCAAGTCTTCTATATATATATATATATATATATATATATATATATATATATATATATATATCTTATTAATCATTACGCATGTCGTCGTTCAAAATTTATTTGAAAATGCAGAAATACAGCAGAATGTTTTTACAACCGTCGGTCATTTCATTTAGCACAAATTGATTAAAATTGTCTCCGCTGAAAATCGACTTTTCAATTTCATAAGAAGGCTAAAAAATATTTTCACGTGATATGTAATGTTAGGTATTGAACTTCTTGTATAAAATAGTCCAGCTGCTGTCAATTTTTCACCAAGCAGACACGATTTAACCAGTTTGTATAATATTAATCTCCTCTCTTGCTGTCTATTAGCTGCACAGTTATGTTCACTTTTGATAAAAGAATGTATATATTCCACACATTGACCATATTAATCTCGTCATTTCGTGTTTAGTATTTCCAAATCATTTAATGAATTCTGTGGATCAATGTTCGATTGTTGCTGAAGTGTTGGGAAATAGAAGCTTATGTTCATTAGTTTTGTACCGAAGAGTTAAAACTCTTTTATGAACTGTAAGGGCTCGGAAAAAATAGATCATATTTAATAAAAATAGCGAGATACAGGTATCCTATGTAAACACATGAAAGGTGTTGTAAATATTTGCCTTCAAAACTCATCGTTGAATATATATTAATTAAGAATGTTAGTAATAAACAACAGCTATTTAAATGATTTAAAAAAATATTTGTTACTTAAAATACGATATTATGGTTTAAATTAATTTTTCGTTTTAAATAGTAAAATGTAAACACCAACAATGTAATTTCTATTTAGTTCATTCAAAATATATGTATAAACGACGAATAAGATTAAAATATAATGTAACGTTCTAACTTTATCTTTCTGAAGTTTAGAGTATGGGAAAATCAATATATTTAAGGTAAGAAATTCTGTGAGAACGATTATTAGATGGGAGTGATAAAATAGGACCCGCCTCGCGCTCAATTTTGATACAGTGTGCACATATTCTGTTGTTTCTTACATAAGATAAGGGACGATTATTCAAGCTCAAGTGCTTAATCGCTTGTCGTCATGTATGTTTTTAAAATAAGCAGATATATCAGAGGCGCAATCTGTAGTGAGCTGATAATCTATAACACACTATTTAATTTTTTTATGAAGCCTGAATTATGCAAACCGCAACAGTATATTTGGAGTTTTATCCTCAGTTGGATGTAATAAACGGCACTTATTTAATTGGATGATTCTGCACTTAACTTTCTCTCTCCCACTGTTTTTATTTCCTAAATTGAATTAAATTGTTTCGTGTTTCTTGCTGAATGAGTAGCAAATATGAAATAAATATTTCTTATGTTTTTATATATTTTTCGTTTGACTTTGCACAGTAGTTTCTAAATTCTAGAAATATTAATTTTATCAAATTGTACTAACCAGTAGCAGAACAACGTACAAATACAATGTTAATCATAAACCAAATAGCAATAACTGCAATTTCATCGGCTTTTAATGCTCTTCAGTTCTTTTGTTTTCTAGCAGAATATTATAGTTTTATTCGTAAAGTTATTATTCTTACTTTTATAAATGATATTATATTTCATCATATTTCCATCGAAATTTTGCATACAAGACTTGTTTGAAACTTATCTTCAAATTGGTCATAAGGATTTGCATCAATCTACTATTCTTATAACGTGTTCTATCAATACTAATGAACACGGCTACCGTCTGGTATATATAAATTAATAATAATAATACCCTGTTTGGTGTCGCTCATACCTGATAGCATTAGACGTGTTAACATGAACGGAATTCAGAAAAAAACGATTGAATGTGAAAGATGACAGTGCCGCTGTATCCATAGGGGTTTCTTGCTAATAAATACATCTTTGATTCTCGGTAGAAATAGTGTACATATCTGATTTATTCGAAGATATAACAATATACTTATGTTATATATATATATATATATATATATATATATATATATATATATATATATGTATATATATATATATATCGTTACCAGTTTTACCATTCTTTAAAATATGAAAACACAACCTTTGTTACATGTAATACCATTTATTAATAAATATTGTTTCTACCAGGATCTACAGCCATTATTATAGATTCGTTAGTATATTCGTTCATCCAATCCCAACTGTACATTTGTCGTAACCAATCCCCTCTTAGCTATGTCTGTCTTTATTTTGCGCAAAACAAAGACTAACATAACGAAGAGGGGATTGATTACGACAAATGTACACTTGGGATTGGATGAACAAATATACTAAGGAATCCAGAACAATGACTGTAGATACTGGTAGAAATAAGATATATTAATAAATGTTATTCCATGGAGAACGTTGTTTTGTTCTTATATATATATATATATATATATATATATATATATATATATATATATATATATATATATATATATATATATATATATATATATATATAAATTCTTTGTTAACCGCTATATTACTTAAGAAAACGATATTTATGACCTTAAAGAATAAGTTATGTTAAACATATTTTCTTGCTCGCTAAAATTCTTCGTAGAATTCTAAACTGCTAGATTTTCATTCTGCAGTTGGAATTTGCGTACAGCGCCGTTCAAGCTTATTGGCTTTGCTGCTTTGGAATTTAGATAGAGTTGTAAGTAATTTATCATAATCACCGACAAAAACACAACAGCCTTTACTGTTTGATACTTCACTGCTATATAACCATGGGAAACAAAATGAAAAATAAAAAAAATTGTTTTGGAGTACCTCACTAGGAATGGGCGACCTAGTGTCCTTTTACAGTCCACATATAACGATGAATGACTTATGGTTATATGGCAGTGAAACGTTAGTCACTTATGGCTTTTGTGCGGCTCTGCATGATGAAAATTGACAGAAAATTAACAGATATTTTCGAATATCTAGACGAGACCTGTCTATAGCAAAGTCGAAATTTTCAAACTGGAATGCCTTTTCTATTTGTGCAAATATTTTTTATCCTTATTTTTATGGAATTTCTTGATGCCTAATTTAAGGCTGTCTGAAAACTAAAACTTTGAATAGTGAACTTAATCTGTCGCAAAAAAGAGCATTTCAACATATAATCGTGAGAGACCTGGCACAAGCACAAATACCATCTTAATGGAATTTCGGCAGCAATATTCTTGCAGGGAAACAAAAAGCAGCATTTAAATTGGCCAATTTTATGCTACATTTGGCCGAATTTGTCATAATGTCAACTTACCGTTATTTAGGTGGTAAACGTCCATAAGTTTACTGGGTCTAAGCGATTTCGCTTTTCATAGAGAAAAATGTTTTGACAGTTAGAGTAAATTTCAAATGAATTTTACTTTGAAATTCGAAAACAATTTAAAAGCGGTAAGAAAAA
The DNA here is from genome assembly GCA_029291075.1 of Eudiplozoon nipponicum. Taxonomy (NCBI): domain Eukaryota; kingdom Metazoa; phylum Platyhelminthes; class Monogenea; order Mazocraeidea; family Diplozoidae; genus Eudiplozoon; species Eudiplozoon nipponicum. Next base: position 116,871 of record JAQBSW010001437.1, on the reverse strand, counting down.
CTATAAAATCATATTACATTGCCTGATTAACGGATTTAAATTGAAGCTAGTTGACATCCGAAGTAAATAAATAAACTTGTTGACAAAAAATTTGACGGATATTTTGATAGCGGTCTGGGCTATCAGGTAGGCGAAAACAAAAAGAGTTACGAAATCATGAAAAAAAACATGCGCTAGTGAGCAATCACAAATTTGGCATCAACACTTATTTTCGTCATGTATGAAAGATTTTCCGATGTTCTTACCTTAGGATTTCACCTATGTACAACGTTTGCCAAATATTTGTAACTATCTATCTATTCAACCATCCAACATTTCCTTCTATAAATTTAACCGCTGAATTTTGAAAACTTCCCGAAAATTGGACCTTGTGTATCGCAATTACCTACTTTAAAATCCTATTAATATCGATTGAAATATAATCAATTGAATAGCTACTCGATCACCGAAATCGTACACCATTTTCGAGAAAACAACAAAAAATTGAAAATGACTAATTCGCCTTTTGAATGGTTGATTTCGGGTTTGTCTGTCTGTCTACGGTTGTCAGTGTGATTTCGAATAGTGGGCACAATGAGGCAGCGATCGCATCTGGAAAAATCGAAGCCACGGCTCAAACACACAGTTATAAGATGTTAGGCTGTTTCTTGAAGAGGTATTCTGGCGATTCATGGAAATCCGTCTGTCGAATGGTTGGTGGTTGTGTACTCGGAACGTTGTGCATGACTGGCACGCTCCTAAAATCACGCATCAAACGCCCACGTAAGAAGAGTACAAGAAAATATTGACAAAATATAGAAGCTAAATGAAGTAGAATATATATATATATTTTTTTCTTCTTAAAAAGTCTAACATAGAAAATGCAGTTCATTTATTGTAACTTAGATTCGATAATATTAGGTGAATGACCCTTAGTAGCTCTGGTTTCTGCAATCGAATTGGAACCCGTGACGATTCGGTTTAGAGCCGCGCAGCTCAAAACCTGCGTCATTCAACCTATACACCTTGTAAAATTTTACGTTTTCCACCAAATAGGCTTCAGTGATTCTAAATTAATGTAAGTACACACAAAAGTGTAACAATCAACAATACGATCCAATGCCAAGATTAACCTGGCATAGGAGACGTGTAGAATGGTGTACTACAAACTAGCAGCGATTTGGTTCCTGCAAGCAGTTGTCTTAGTTAACATTAAGATTTTGCCGAGTTTTAAACTATTACATAGTCTAGTGGGTGTAATAAATTTAATATATCATGACATGATCAAAGCGACCCAATAATATTATAAAACAATACAATACAGCAATTTAAATCCACCGAAGAGATAATGTTTACACCTTTATTCGACAATTCCTCTATAGAAACCGGGAACACTGCAAGCATTTACCAGGTGTGTGGTACGTCGGATCAGAGTCATACAGCTGATTACCAATGCCACATGAAGTTATGAATTTTATCAGCGTGAGCCTGAATGAGATGCCTTTTCTACCCTATACAATTCTTAGTTTATACAACCAAATGTCTGTATTTAATGCGACTGGTGTTTACATCAGGATCGCAACCTTGATTTAAGCAATTTTTATCATTGTCCGCGCAACCTATGTTCGTTTAACTTTCTTAGAGTGATGTTTTGCTTTAAGAAGCTTCCTTGGGACATGTTTTGAGTTAATTCTGATTTCGTTCTTATTGGACACTCTGCAATTGGATTCCGTTTTTGACGTTGCCGAAATTGATCCAGAGTGTATTAGGTTCAGTTTCGCAATATATTCAGTAATGCATCAAAGCCACACATTGCATGCAATTTTAATTTACTTAAAAACATATTTGTTTAAGTTATTCCATCAGGTAGATCTGATTTGGTATCGCTTTCGGCCTAAATCACCGATGAGCCCTTTTGTATCTGCCAACCAATGTTCTCCATGTATATAACTATATATATATATATATATATATATATATATATATATATATATATATATATATATATATATATATATATATATATTGATTTGAATTCTAATTACAGGATTTTAATTATACATATCGTCCGTGTATACTAAACATTGCATCTTATAGCAACGATAATTTATCCAGTAGACCGGTTTCGTCCTTATTGCGGACTCTTCAAATACCGTCCTGAATTTGTCGCGGATAAGATACGAACCACATCACGTTAGTTTCGGAGTCTGAGTTTATTCTCCATAATGCAATGTGTAGACTGTTTTGATGACATATATATAATCAAAATCTTCATATGAGACTTCTAATCCATATAACTTTCCCAGGTGGCATGGTGTATGTTGCATAATGGCCAATTGGTGAGGGCCAGTTTGATCTTTAAGTAATTAAATATTCCATTTGGATTCATCATGAATGAGAGGTAAACCAGTAACAAAGTATGTGATTTCAAATTGTGTGTGAATTGCCATTAACATTTGATGCAATGTTTAGTTCATACTGACAAAATATATGTAATCTAACTCCTGCTTTGAAATTCAAACAAAAACGACTTCCTAAAGTGGTTTGATGTCTCTTGTATAATTTCTGATTGAAGAACTTCAATTTTTAAGTGATTCCGAATAGGTTTCACCTGGAGGTACGGATAACCAGAAACATAAGTTGGTATATAACTTCATATTGCGTTTAGTAAAGGGTAAGTTAAACGCAATGGATAGTCTGAGCCTTTGAAGTAAATGTGCCCTGGTTCGAGTCCCGTTTGCGGCCAATTCCAGACAGTAATTGACGATTTCTCAACAAAGTAAAAAAACCCGTCTACTAGGTAAATTGATTTTTTATATAAAGTGCTCAGTATAAGAATAATATATTTTCGGAATTTGCTCTGTCTACAACTGAAAATTTTGTCAGTTCTACCGAGGCCTATTATATACATCAACAAAAACTGGATTAAACGTTCAAAAGTCCCACCAGCATATTTTAATCAACGAGCCACGAATCACACAACGAAACAACAATTCATTAGTATCCAGGCAAGCCCGAACACTCATTAGACCAGTTCCAACAGAAGTTCAGTTATATTGGTAACAAACTGAGAAAAACGGGTGAGCAAACAGAATCATTATCATTGTTATCAGTAACAGAAATTAGACGAAAGTGTGAGCGATTAACACAAGAGACTGCATACCCTGCGCTGTTACCATGGCGATAAATAATATACCTTAACACTTTGATCATCTAATTGTTCGGTTTAAATTTAGCCGTATTTTCGTGCAGCCATAGACATAAATTGAGTTTTTTTAGGCATTAGTTTGCAGATTTTCGAATAGTTGCACAGTATTTAGCCCAGACTAGCAATTTAAATTTATACTCTGAAATGTAGTTTCAAGTCAACCATAAATAGCCTCTTACGTGTTAATCGCATTATTTACAAATTATTCGAATGTTAATTTCATACGCAATTTTCATCACATTAGCAATATTTTGTCTAGACTATTTAACTTAATCTGCAGTAGATTCAACTTTATCCAGATTAAAAGAATTAAAAGTAGTAGGCGAAACCGCGAATTGCGTGATTACCTGATTTTCTTGATGTCCAACACAGAAGTATTTGCAGTCAATTGATTTGATGGACATATCTCGGATACATTTGACGGTACCCTTCATCGGTCTACAATTCATCATAAGTCTTTAAGAGCAAACCCTTTTATTTATTTAACTTAAATTAATTGCGCAGGTGGTGGTAACAATCCTTTAAATCAAGTTTGCGAGCTTGAAGTAAATACCAATCCCAATGTATTGACCAGTCGTCGAAAAACATAACAAAACTACAGCTAGCCGCAAAGCACTGATGCGTTTCGACCTTCCATGATCATCATCAGAGTACGATGGCAAACTGACTATCGAGGATCAAACCACATTGCATATATATGGAAATCAAATTTAGATATACGGCTCTCACATCTAGCAGTCTCGCATACATTGAACTTGACTGGAAATGTCGGCTGCACAATTTCTATGCAGTCACGAACATTAAATGTTTGCAGCTTTCGCCACATACACATATATAGGCAATATAATATAACAATAATTGATTGCGCGGGTGGTGGTAACATTTCTTTAAATCAAGTTTGCGAGCTTGAAGTAAACACTAATCCCATTGTATTTAAGCAGTCGTCGAACAGCATAACAAAACTACATTTATTTATTTGCTTTATTAGTTTTTCCATAAGACTTGGTATAAACTGTGCTTTGATAAAAGATACCGACAAATTTATCCGAGATATTTTCATCAAAGGAAGTGGCTGGGAACGATCTTGTGTTAGTCACAACCTGGTTCGAGTAACTGATCCTGATCGCTTTTTATTAAAAAGTCATATTTTATCCTTTTTTAAGCTGGTAAACTTCAAAGTTACACTAAAAGTTAGACACACTTGCACACCTCTCACTCATACACCGTAAACTCGTAATGCAATACGTAGAAATACAGAAGTAACGCATTCGGTCGCTGCGTGTAATTATATACAAATTTTCAACTTTAACACGTGCTTTTTTCAATCATTTACCTTGAGATACATGCATAGCAAAATGAATAACGTTAAGATTTGTGCATCTGAAATATATTGCGTGCATATGCAGACAAAACTGAAAATTATTATTATCGTTATTATTCCTAATTTTTATTTACACTAATATGCAGGTTTTGATTTGGATCGGGTATTGGACACCCTTTAATTGGAAGGAATCACAACCATTGAGTAAATCAAAAAAGCGCAGTGAAAAATCTTGTTCCAACGTCGTTTTCAGACAATCATCTGATGGAAGGCTTCAAAAAAGAAGGGACAAGTGAGAACCCATCAATCGAGGCCAATAATCAGAGCACCTGAAAATGTTTCAAAATTCAAGATTTTAACGCACAAGAAAAATGCGCTCGAATCCACAACACGAAGGACAGCACTGCGCAAAGAGATTCATCATTTAAATGAATTTACTGCTTACAATGAAATGAACATTGGTGGCGTGGGCAGAAATAACAATTACATTAACCAATGTTGCGAACCTGATATAAACACCTAACCAATTATGTACATGCTTATGTCAGTATAAACTAAGTGATGTATAGTGTAGAAAAGGCAATTCATCCAGTAGACCGGTGTTGTCCTTATTTGGAACTCATCACATTCTGTCCAGACTTTATCACGGATAGGGTTCGAGCTTCGACACGTCTGCTTCAGAATCCAGTGCTCTAACCACTGAGCCACGCTGCAGCACATTACACGAAAAGTTTCTTGGTTTGCCTATCCTTGAGGTGGAGAATAAACGGCATGACTGACACGAAGGGTAGCTCAGTGGTTAGAGCAGCATATTCCGTCGCAGACGTGCCCAGGTTCGATCCATGTCAGCGGCAAATTCTGGACAATAGGTAATGAGATTCAGATAAGGACGAAACCGGTCTACTGGATGAATTGCCTATGATACACTATAAAATACTTGGTTAATTCTAACAAATTTGTGTACACACTGGGTCAAGTGTTTACATCAAGATCGCAATAATGATGAAAGTAATTTTACTGTTTCATTGTTCTATTCTAGTCGACATTTCATTAAAGTTAAAAATTCCGTTAGTTTCGCTTACTTGTTAAGTAGATACAGGATTCTAAGTAAAGAAATTTAAAAAAAAATCACAAATAAATTAGTATTTTAACTTGAGGGTGTGGGAGCAAGTTTAAGCGACTTGAAGTTGTGGGCTCTTGTTCGGTTTTAGATCTTGTGGTGTTGTTTGTATGCTACAGTTTTCTAGTTCTGAATATTGTTCCATCTTTCACTGCAGCCAAATTTGCGTAATTAAAGCAAATGCCAATTCCATTTTATTTGACCAGCCGTACTACATAGAAAATTTCCCAACTAGAGTTAAACCGCTCTGCATATACGCGGTATGGCAAATAGTAGATACGGCTCTTCACTGTAGCAGTCTTGCATACATTTTACTTGACTAGAAATCTCGGTTTTACTATTTGAAAATACGAAATGTAAACATTTTCCAGCTATCACACACACACACACACATATATATATATATATATATATATATATATATATATATATATATATATATATATATATATATGGTGTTTAAGTAAGAAATTATTTGTTGCGCGTTTAGAGATGGCTATTATTTAAACTAAGTTTGCGTGCTTCAGACAAACGCCAATATTGTCTTAAGTAACTAGTCGTACAAGATAAAATAGAAAACCTCCATCAGTCGCGCGTACTAGCGCGTTTCGAAATTCCTTGGTAACCATCAGACCACGACGGTTTACTGACTAGTGCGAATCAAACCGCAATGCTGTCGTGCTGTAATGATGATGACAGTGGGAGGTCAAAACGCAACTGAGCTTGGTTTTGTTATGTTGTACGATCAATTAAATGACGTGGGATTGGTGTTTGCCTCAAGTTTGCAAAATTGACATAAATAATAGTTATCACCACTGACAAATTCAATTTGTTTAATCATAATTCTTAACACCATCACATTAACATGTGGTACTAATACTTTATTGCTGTGTAAGCATGAAGTGTAATTCATATTTATGTGAGGCACTTCGAAAATATTTTTGCCCATTCTTTATAGATGTTAATTGTTCGTTATTATTTGCCCACCTATTATGATAATCTTAAAGTGTAGAAAAGCTGCTGTTCTGTCAAAATGTGTCATAAAGTTACACGAACCATCATATGCACGTTAAGATTCAGTTTATGGCATAAACTCATGGAGAGCTTTACTGTTAATCAAAAACCTATTAAGCATGCAAAATTATTTTATATTTAATGAGGAAAATGCAGTTATCACAGTTTTATATCAAATATCGTACGCGGTTATGAGAATAGTTTATTTCAGGGCATTAAGTTCACATTAGTTAGTACTTATCAACACCCGTGTAAAGAATTATAAATCTAATTGATACTAAATTAATGGAGTTGTTCATTTTAATATAAAATATGTTAGCATATGACTTTGTGTAGATATAAATAAAGACATGCCCAGTAGTTGATTAAAGCACAAATCTGTCAACTTATATCAATTAGTGCTTATCCCAGGCAGGCAAACTTGATTTATACTGTGTCTTTTTGTGCATTTTTCTGTTCAGATATTCATTGTACAAATTATTTGACATGCAAGTTGATTTCATATTTTCATGCAATTTAAGTGAGAATTTGAATTCGGTATATAACAAATGACAAATTAGTGCAAGCATATTGCGATTATCAAAAAAGTGCTTTGTCGTAGTTAACTATCGTGAAAATAAACATGGATATATATATGAAAATGAGCGTCCCATGATAATTCGTGTACCTTACAAACTCTCAGAAAATAATTTATTTACAAGTTTAAATATGACAATGTGAACGGAGTGCAGCGATTAAAGATTGCGCATATCTTAAATTTCGTTTTAAATTGAATTCATATTACTGGTTATTTGACTTCGACGATTTAGCTTTGACAAAATTTAAAATGAATTAATTATTGCACTCCTCTGTTCTTTAGATACCAATTAATGACTAAAACTAAACTAATGAGTGTAGATCTGCCAATGATCAATACATTAATTAGTTTTTAAATTGAACTGACACAGACAATTTAAGAATTCCATTACTATTCTGCAGATGTTAATGGAAATGAATATCATTCGAACAAAATCAATAATCAACATTAAATTCACATGGGTTCGCGTTTGTCTCTTCAAAATGAAGGGACAAGTGAGAACCCATCAATCAGAGCCAATAATCGGTGAACATGGAAATGTAAAGGATTCAAGATTTCACCGACTTACGAGTGCTATCATTGGTCTCGCACAAGAAAAGGTGGCGAATTTCTGATCAAGAAGGACAGCACTCAGCAATACAACTCAACATTTAGTTGATAAGACTGTTTTCTATAAAAAAAATTAACCTACCATTTTAGAGCTTTGAAACATATTATCTATAGTGAATTGGCTCTGGAGGCGCACTGTTAATTAATTTATATGTTGTTGACTAGACAAATGCTTTAATACGCCTACGTTTCGAAGACTGCATCGCTCAACTATCGTACAATTTCTGGCAAAATATAAAATTTATTTGGAGTGCAATGTTTGCGCTTAGTGATGAGTTCTCAGCCCACGTGGAACGCATTAGCACGTGAGTTTATAAATTTTGCATAGATTGACTTTAGAACGTCCATCTGGTCCTGTTTCAATTAACCTGTTACTATGTACGCATATATTTTAGTTCTTCACAATCAAGATTAATTTAATTAATAATACTGCTTTAACAGGTGTACTTATACCTTCATGAACCACCAAGCGTAATATTTATACTCGATACGTGCTAACAGAAATTGCAATTGTTATGACAAAATTCGCATATACATTTTGTTACATTTAACATGGTACATCAAATTTCGTATTTATATCTACACTATAGAAATCGAAATATTTCGAACTAAGAAAATGTGGATGAGGAAGACAACCACAAGACACAAAACATGTATCTAAATGATGGATAAGTGAGAAATGAAAATATGAACCAATTGAATGCGAATAGAGTCAAGTACGAATAGGTCTGATTCAACAAAATAATTTTGCTACTGAGTTAATAGCATTCATTGACGAGAATGGAGCCAGAAGAGCGGATTATAATCGGAAAGAACGTTCTTCGACATATAGTGAAGGCATAAGGAAAGCGAAATTTAATGAAGTCAACCATCAGCACAAGATAAACTTTTTGATTGAGTTGCATTCGTGGGTAGTCGCTTTGTATTATCAGTAACGCAAAGATTCGATTGATCCCAATTTCCAAGCACGCATCTTGTTCGTCTTCGTGATGGCTGGGTGTTGATTCGTGCCTTTCCTCCGAAGGCTTCAACACCGCTCATACTAACCACTGAAAATGTGGTACGATCTAATCTTCGTTGACTGGCTACGTTTCGGAACGGCATTTTCCGAAAACATTTTGACTGTGTGTTCGATTAGAGGCCTGGCGATTGAACGGGAAACGGTGTTCCGAAACGTAGCCAGCTAACGAAGATTAGATCCCACCTCATTTCCAGTGGTTAGAATGAACGATGTTGAAGCCTTCGGAGGAAAGACAAAAATGATCACCCAGCCACCCTAAAGACGAGCTAGATGCGTACATGGAAACAAGGGACATTCAGATCTTTGCGAAACTGATAGTAAAATGCGACTACCCACGAATGTAAATCGTGGAGAATTAAGATGTGATGCTAGCACAACTCAGCCACTCAAGAAACATATGATTGAGCAAGTGTTTAAAAAAATTTCGACGGTAAATTGTTATTTGCAAAACTGCCTAACTTTTCAGCATTTGTTAGGCATATTCATCATCATCATTTCCAGCCACACAAAAGTCAAGTGACTGTTTCACTGCCATATAACCATAAGGAGTGAAAAAAAAGTATATAAGTGAATTTAGATAAATTATTATTGAGATTTACGAGAGAGGGAGAAGGGTAGAGAGAGAAGGAAAACCTTGCTACTATGAGTAAATTTATCAGGATAACTCACAGAAATGAGGCAAACTAAACCTCTCTACAACAACATTATGGCCAAGTTAGCATTCGGGCAAGGCGACATCAGCAATACAGCTTCCTTGCGGATTTCACCGTATCACGTCATAAACAAACCGAACCTCGCAGCTAACTTTGCCCTACTAAGAAAAGAAAAATACGAAGATGATTCTACCATACATCTGCAACAAGATCGCCACTGTGGTCGATTCGCTGCCATATCGCTAAGGGTTTCTAACCAAGAACTGTGATGTGCACGAGGACCCCATCCCGGCAGATCTGGCTTAACCCGCCAACCCTACCTTTTTCAACCGCCCGTCTAATCTTGTTTCTTACGCCAATTTGGTGCTGGATGAGAGAACAGAGCTCTATTGGGCAATCGGAATGAGGGCATACGCAAAACGTGACCGAGCCAACGAAGTTGATGGAGCCTTATTTGCTTTTCTAAAGAGGAGCACTTATTGTCAGATACAAAAATACGTCTATGGATGTCAACGTTAGTTATTCGTTGTTGGTAACCAACATGTGCTATACTTCTCAAACAACGATGATCGAATGCCTGTAAGCGTCTCAGATCATCAACTCTAAGAGGCCAAGTTTCACTAGCGTATAGTAAAGACTGCGCGTACAGATGCATTGTAAACACGACCTTTAAGGCAAAGTGAAATATTCGCGTTTCTCCATAAATGACGAAGGTTCGAGAAAGCTACCCTAGCTTTCGCGATCCGTATTCTCACCTCGTCGGACATATTGCTTACGTTATTGATAGAGCTCCCAAGATATGTAAACCTGTCGACTATGTCAAGATCTTCATCCTGCAGTCGCAACGTTGGAGTGAGTGGTGGGTGATCCTGTAACAGTATCTTACATTTAGAGGGTGCGAATTTCATACCGAAAGAGGGAACAACGTCTGCTAATCTATTTAAGGTGGTCTGGGCAGCATGCTGATTGTCGAATAATAGTACGATATCGTCCGTATAGTCAAGATCGACTAGTTTATCTCCCGGGAGAACTTCAACTCCAGCGTCCTGAATGTGTAGGAGAGTGTTGTTCATAATAGCATCGATTACAAAATTAAACAAAAATGGGGAAAGTGGACAACCTTGACGAACACCACTGTTGGTTGTAAAGTTATGCGTTAATTCGTTGTAAACCTTAACGCGACCAGAAGTATTTGTGTAGAGAGCTCGTATAATATTAACAAATTTAGTGGGCACACCGCTTTCGACAAGATATGGAATAAAACATTGCGATCCACCGAATCAAATGCACCCTTGAAGTCTAGAAAGACGACTATTGTGGGACGGTGATATAAATGTCTCTGTTCGAGAATTTGCCTTAACGTAAAAATGTTATCTATACAACCTCGTCCTGCGCGGAATCCGGCCTGTTCTTCTCTTGTTTGTGATTCACGTGAAGCACTAAGATTACGTAGGATAATCGAAGCAAATAACCTTGATACGACCGGAGTCAAACTTATACCACGATGGTTATCGCACGAATTACGATTGCCTTTTTTAAAGATGGGAATGATGGTCGACTCATTCCAGTCAAGTGGTACGGTTTCCTCATTCCATATAGTATGAAAAAGTTTGGTCAACGCTCCTAAAATTATATCGCCACCATCCTTAAACAATCCCGGAAGCAGATCATCGGGGCCGGCGGCTTTGCCGCGCTTAAGAGATAGGATTGCATCGCGTACTTCTAACTCGGATGGTTCTTCGGGACTAACATTCCACACTGTTGATGCAGACATGCTTTTGGGAAGTGGAACTGACGCGGGTGGCCAAGAAAATTGATCTCTAAAGTGTTCAGCCCACCTGTCAAGACGACTTATTTTATCGGTTAATAATTCGTTGTTACTATCATTTATAGTTTCGCTAACTTTTAACTTTCTCGGACCTGTTGTGCGTATAAGTTGGAACAAACAGCGACTGTTACCTGACGCTAAAGCTACTTCCATTTCTTCAGCCTTTCTGCTCCAAAAGTTTTCGAGATCGCCTTTTAGACTGCACTTAAGTTGGCGTCTTATATTGCGACGGGTATTATTATGAGTCGAGCCAGGTGGAATTTGGTGCCTTATTTCGAGTATCTCCATAGATTTTACAGAGAGCCAGTGATTATTTCTACGGGGGCCTGCTATGCCACATACAGTAGTACCTGCATTGTGCATAGCGGAACTTATCTTGGACCAAAGTATATTCGGATTTTCGCTATTCAGACCAGTTAGATTAGCCTTAAGAATATTTTCATAGTTTTGTCGGATGGACGGTTGTTCGAGTTTGTCTACATCAATTTGGGGTTTATTCTTAATTATTTTCCCGGAAAATTTTAGTGCAAATCTACAACGACATAAGTGTTCCAAAAAGAGCGACAATCCTGGATGCAACCACGCCATCTATAACTAATTGCTACATGATCTATTTGAGTCCACCGTTGTCCGGGTGCTGGAGGACGCCATGTAGTACAACGTTTAACACTACGTCTGAAATTTGTACTACTTAAATATAGTCTATGTTCAGCGCAGCTATCCAAGAGCCGTTCACCATTATCATTGCGAGTCGAGCTTAGAGTGTATCTTCCACCTAAATGAAATTCTGTGTTGTTTAAGCGACCAACTTGGGCATTCATGTCACCCATAACCAGGACTATATCCGAACTTCGTGCTTTACTTAGTAAGGAGCTTAATTCGGAGAAAAAGCGTCCTTGCTTTCTTCTGTGCTGCAATCGGTAGGAGCATATGCAGATACAACGAAGAGGCAACGATGATAACGGTTTTTTGCTTTGATTTTAGTAGATGTATTTAAACGTGCCGTACACAATCGACTATTTAAAGGGATCCATTCAATTAAGCAAGCTTCAGCTCGCGCGCTAAGGGCAATACCAACGCCCCATTTACCGGCTTGAGAGGGCTCTGTGGAACCAGATGTTCGAAGCCAATAACGCGTAGATAGGGATGGTGCAACTAGTTCAGTAATACACGTAGGATCCTGTATTCTGGTTTCAGATACGCAACATATGTCGATTTCTAATTTATCCAACGAACGAGCAAGAGATTCTTGCTGTTTAAGTTGTTTTAATGTTCGCACATTAAATGCGCCTACGTTAAAACCTAACTTAGGTTTAATGAATGATCGTCTACAAGAACCAATTTCGATATTTGGCAACCTAGTATTGGGCTCAGTGTTATGATCTAAACCAACCATATTTATAGTAGCTAAAAGAGTGTTATTGTAAGATTGAGAAGAGGAAGGGGAAGGAAAGGACGCAGAATCGAAGATAGAGTTGGAGTTGCCTGCAGTAGCCTGTTTTCGCTTATCAGCAGATAAGGCGACCCTTTTTATACTGCGCGACGGCCGATGCAGTATGTAATTATTGTAAGTTGTACTTGTCATGGTTATATGTGGACTGTAAAGGAACACTAGGTCGCCCATTCCTAGTGATGGTTTTTATTCTGAGTTTTCCTTCTCCTAGATAGTCTGCCAACCAAAGCTGATGAGTACTATCTGCCCAGATGCCAGTGGCCAGAGTTTCCTTCAGCAGCCGAAACTTGCCCCTCACGTCTGGAACGCTTGCTCTCATGCCGTCACTACACATTTAACAAAAAGTTACAGTGCAGTTAGACCAAACTCGAGGCTTCACATGAAACGGGATGATGGCTGTCCCTTTATGGCCCGGCAAGGTTCATGTTACCAATCCCGGGTCGACTAGCTTGAGCCCACCGGTCGTCAAGCCGGAATTTCTATGGCTACGGGCCATACTATGACTACGGGCCATACTATGGCTACGGGCATATTAAGGTAAATGTAGTTGTCATAGATTTTCTTGGTGTTCGTAAGCAGACATTGAACAATTATTGCAATAAGAAATCAAGAGTTGATTAAACGATTATTGGTTCTAGTGTAGAAGGAAGCCTGCTTCCTAGCAATGATGCACAATATTTTTTTAACAGTGAAAACTACCAAAATTGTGCAATCAATATAATTATTTTGGACACCATCTACGATTGAATTGAACGAACATTACAAATGTAACAGGCAATGTTATATCCAATCGTATTAAGGTGTGCATGGCTTTTGTGTGAATAAATAACAGAGTATAGACGATTTGATCATATAATTTAAAATGAAGTATTCCCGCTAATCCATTATGCATGAATGTTGTAATTTGTCGTTATTTCAAGGTTTTTGTATCTTAATACCAATGGTTAACAGTTTTTCACATTCATACTGCTATAAACCAACTAGTTAGCTTGGCATTTTAAGTGATCAGAGCAGATACAACTTTGATTTACGAAGGAAAACACTACGTGATTTTTACAATATTAGAAATAAGGTTAAGTTAAGTCACTTCACGCATGATAATCAGAAATGGAGCAATAATTTGCTATTTTAAGCACAAAATTTATTGCGAGATTGATTGAAAAAACAAGCTTTAAAGGCCGATACATTTGCACTGGCACACTCTAGACTGTATAATTTGGTTCTTTGTTTAGAAAATTAAAAATAACCATGCAGAATTAACGTTTATCACTTGTTTTCACTAAATCAGAGGTATAACAAATTGCGAGATTGAAGTATTGACACGGAATGCAGTAGAGAGTAAGAAAAGACATTCATACATTAATTGTTTTATCATCAATGTCCAATGTATACTAACGTATTAATAGCTAAAATATTTTAAACGTGTGCATGCATACAAATTAGTTAATCGCAACCAACTATATATATATATATATATATATATATATATATATATATATATATATATATATATATATATATGTTTAAAACAGGTAACATTAATTCTAAATCTAATTTAAAATCTTTAAACGAATGAATTCTGCTATGACTTCTAGATACACACACACATAACACCTCATTTACCCAGTTCATGCGGTTGCTCGATTTTACCTGAATGCTGTCGAATATCATTCAAACTGTTCAACCTGCAATTGTAGATTGTCAAACCGAATCCAATCTATTTCCATGGAAAGTGATGGATATTAAAAATGAGAATGAACGAATGTGAATGGCAGTAATTAATTATACGAAAAAATATTTTAAGATGCAGGAAATATGCGCACCATGTACATTTATGTTTGGCCTTGCTCAATATTTTAATAATCTATCAAACGAAATCCGTGTACTAAACCCCGGTTTTGTTCATACTGAGCAACTCAGGACTACGCGCATTGGTGGAACCAGAATCTATTTCATTCGTCTCTGATGTGACAAAACCGGCGTAATGCATGGTTAACTAATTATCTAATAAAACTATGCTTGACTAGTTATGCTTTCAATTAGAATTCTCTCAACCGTGCCTTCAGCTTAAACGTCCAGTTAGCCAACACGTATATTTCCTTCTCGGTGAGGCATTATGCCAAATGATGATGTAATATAGACTTGTTGGCATTACTTATAGATTTCATTATGCATAAAATGCAATACGTTCACTAACCAATTATCATTATGTAATTTGACGCACAGAGAATAGTAGTCAGGTCAGTTGGAGGACTCAAAATAGAAGCATGTCTGTACAAATCCAGCTAAGGTGAGCTGACTCCATGGCTTAACCGTAATTATAATGGTACAAATAATGGTACTTTTATATTTCTTTCATTCAAAGTTGCGATCTTAATATTAGCACCTGACGCATTATATGCATATATTTATCAGCTTAAACTAAGTATTGTATAGTGTAGGAAAGGAAATTCATCCAGTAGACCGGTTTCGTCCTTATTGGAAACCCATCACTTACTATCCAGAATTTGCCACGGACATACCTCCTGGATGAATTGCCTTTTTTACACTATACAATGCTTAGTTTATATTGACGAAAGTATGTACTTAAACGGCTAGGTGTTTATATCAATATCACAATCTTGATAAAAATTAATTTTTATTACCGCTTGAGCAACCATTGTCTATTAAGTAATACTGGCTGTCTCGTCAAGTCATCTTTCTATTTCATGTTCAATTCTGTTTTCCTTTCAGAAATGTTGGACAATTTGTCTACATTTTGTGTATTCTGATTTTAATTCCCTCATGGATTAATTTAGATAACCCAGATGGCGTAGGAGGACAATAGTCTTAGATAATGTTTAATTATGTTTACTTGTTTGAACATTTTAGACTAGGTATATAATTTGTTTAAATTTATGTGAACTGTTCACTCTAATTGACAAAGTTAACTACGACCGTAATAACGAATACCGTACCTACTGTGAACATACACAGTTTGTCTGTTGACGGTACCTTCCACACATATATGCATGTTTGGTATAGGAAGTAATATCGGCTCCTACTGCTGAGTCGCCAGTAAGCACGAAACGAATGTGCGCATGAGATTATACCTTCCGTTTATATTGACTGTGTTGTATCCTTCTAGTCCTATTTGAAATAATTTGTTACTAGGCGCGCAAATCCTAATACATAGTTGCATATATATTAGATCTTGACAACAAACAGTATCTAACTGTTATGAATATGTTTTATTGAAAGCATTTTTGCATTCATATGAACAAGGGAATTCATACAAGTAGGAAATGCTTGTAATTATGCGCCTCTGTGTAATTATTTTGAAAAGATAATTTTTTTATTAGTTTCATTTCTAATTTCATCCAACGGGTACTTAATTAAGTAATTTCATCTACAAACGTAATGCAGGAAAACATTAATTTATAAATTATATTGCACGCAGTCAAGTTTACTTGCATTCCACTGTACAATAAAACATGTGGATTTAGATTTCAACTTGCAAAATACTTCATGAACGCGCCAAGCTGAAATGTAAGCGGTGAAGTGAACACACAAAGTTTAAAATTCTTTAAATCAAGTTTTCAAGCTTGAAGTAAACACCAATCACATTGAATTTAACCAGTCGTCGAAAAACATAACAAAACTACCCCCTGCCGCAACGCACTGACGTGTTTCGACCTTCCTTGATCATCATCAGAGTACGACGGCAAACTGACTATCGAGAATCACACCGCATTGAATATATATGGAAACCAAAGTTAGATATGCGGCTCTCACCTCTAGCAGTTTCGCATACATTGAACTTGATTGGAAGAACTGTTACCACCACCCGCGCAATCAATTATTGTTAAATTGTATTGCCTATATATGTATATGTGTCGAAAGCTGCACACAGTTAATGTTCGTGACTGCAGAGAAATTGTGCAGTCGACATTTCCAGTCAAGTTCAATGTCTGGGAGACGGCGAGGGCCGCATATCTAACATTGATTTCCATATATATTCAATGCGGTGTGATCCTCGATAGTCAGTTTACCGTCGTACTCCGATGATGACCATGGAAGGTCGAAACGCGTTAGTGCGTTGCGGCTGGCGGTAGTTTTGTTATGTTGTTTGACGTCTAGTTAAATACAATCGCAACAAACAGTATTTAATTGGATTGGTGTTTACTTCAAGCTTACAAACTTGATTTAAAGAATTGCTACCACCACCCGCAGCATCAATTATTGTTAAAGTTTAAAATTATAGCTGGTTAATTTATTATATTAACAGTTACCTATTATTTTCCTTATAAGGTCAAATCCAGTTATCAAATGTTAAGGCAAAATGTAAATTACATTTAGTGTAGGAAATTTCAAATTATAGCCACGTGCACAAATACTACTTTAAACGAAAATAAAAATATGAAATAATAACGTTGAGATCCATAAAATAATTGTTTCTTAACGGAGAAATGGTAATTAACTTCTTTAATGCAGGTCAAACTATCTATTCCTAAGAAGCAAGGTAAAGATGGTTTATCAGAAAACTGTCGCACAAATCTTTTCTTTGAAGGAGCATGTAAAAAATTAACTGAAAAGAGTATCCGAGATGTAAATTAAAATAATATGACTAATACGAATTGAGTTCGTCATCGTAGTATTAGGGTGCTAATTCTTCCATTTCCTCCGAAGGCTTCAACATCGGTAATACTAACCGCTGGAAATGAGGTACGATCTAATTTTCGTCGACTGACGACATTTCGGAACGTAATTTCCTGTTCAATCCTCCGGCTTCTAATCACACACACACACAAAGTCAAAATGCTCACAACGGGACGTTTAATTCAATCTGTTATTCTGAGCATTTTGACAGTGTGTGTGATTAAAGGCCTGATGATGGAACGGAAAATTACGCTCCGAAACGTGGCCAGTCAACGAAGATTAAATCGTACCTCATTTCCAGTTGTTAGTATTAACGATGTTGAAGCCTTCGGAGGAATGGGACGAATTAGCACCCAGCTACCATGATGACGAACTCTATGCGTACTTGGAAATGTGGATCATTCGAATCTTTGCGAAACTGATAGTGCAAAGCCATTACCCATGATTGGATATCGTCGACACTCAAAATGTGACTCTCGCACTGCGTAATCATTCATGAACTGTCAAACGAAACACCTCTGAAAATAGTGCTTATTCTGTTAAAATTCTGATGCTTGATGACTAAAATCTGTCAAATGAAAAAAAAATGTGGAGTAAAAAATGTAAATATGCGTTTGAGTAACCATTTGGTTGATTTACCTCTCCGTGTGGATTTATCAAACTCGTATACGCATGCGCTCCAACCCCCCAAGTTGGTGAATTTGACTCCAAATGGCTTCCGGAAGTATCATGGGAACCTACCTTTTGTGCCCAAACCTATTTTGTGCAGAGAAAAGTAGACAAAATTTAAATTAAAGCTTGAAATCGCGTTTGACAAATTTTAACTTAGACACAATTAAACAGAAATATATAACATTTCACATTACAGATATGAAGTAAACTGACAATTTCATTGTATATTATAAAATGAGAAAATCGAGTCTGGTTTGAAGTTTGATTGCCGATAGACACTATTTGGTCGTTTCATTATGCTAAAAAAGCTAACTTTTTTTGGCTTCTATGCTAGTTTTATTGGGCCATTTATACATCCTACTTACTAGACTACCGTGTTGGTGGCTAGAGTCACATAAACATAGACCAGAAATCCTCTGGCTGGTCATTTTTAGCAATGTATTACGCTTAACCACGCCGCACTGAATCCTAATCAAACTCGAGATCATTGAACTAGCGAAAATCTGTAGAAGACAAGGTCAAATGGTTGGGTATATTTTATTCAGCCTTATCAGCATAGACTGTTGTTGCATCTTTCACGCCAGATACTTAGAAATCAGTTTTTATTATGCTTTCTTATTTTATTCTACTAGTTGTAACCATTGTTACATTTTATTCTATGATCATGAGCGAAGGGGCGAGGGAAAGTGTAGAATAACCTATCCGTTCTACCTAAACCATCCGTCTTTCACTATCCTTATGCATGTCCGTGTCATTTCTGAATGCTGATTTTCCGGATTAGCGTAGAGGAACTCACCTGTTATCAAGGTATTATGTTTTTCCAGGTGAATTGTTCGTAGAAGCCTTGGGTGTTTTCAGTCTATTATAATCCAGCTTAACATAATTTCATACGATTTTAAGCTGAATTTGGTTCTGATTTTTATAATTGAAAATTGTTTTGAAGGACATTCATATTTCTTCTATTTCACTGCATATAAAATTGAGGCTTTACTAACACCTCTCACCTTTTTACATATGCACAAAGGGAGAAATAATGATAGACTGAAAGAAAAACTCGTAAATATATTTCGATGTTTTACAAAGAAGTGCCAAGATACCAAAATCCTTTTCAATTATGTTATCAATGTGCGGCCTATTTTCTTCGTTATTCACGAAAATATTTAAAGATTTTACGAGATTTTATTCACGTAATCAGAGTGACACCTTCAGGTGTAAAAACGAAGAACGAAAATTCAGCCACGTATTACGAACAGTAATTAAAATTTCAAGTTTTCAAGGTGAAATTGCGTCTAGATATCATTTTAAAATTCAGCTATTGACTCCATAAAATTATTAACTCAATTTTAGTCACACCAGCATTTATGATACACGCGTTCGACAACTGTGATCTGGAATTCGTGTATAACTCTCACACGATGCAACGTAAGCAATGAAGCAGAATTCTCCACTTAGCTGGTGACACTCACTTAATTTAATCTGCCGCTTTTTGCATTAGACAAAATGTGATTTCAATGCCTCTGTCTTGGCTTTATATTTGCTTCATAACTCTTTATATGGTACAGTATAGTTTTTTTTAACTTATATTTAGCCCCATCCACCGCGAATAACAAGTTGCATCGAAATATTCGTGTAGAAAATGTTACAATTGGCTCCAGGCAGACGCCACTACCAAGTCATCACCAATGGTTGGCAACTTGCGTAAATGTTAAGATTTGTTAGACGAGAATGTGAACTAATATGAATTCTGCAAAATTTAACGTTAATATGAAGAGGAGAAATTGTTGATCAAATAATTGATCTCGGGGCAAATGAAATTCAGGAAATGTGTAACGTATAATTTGCTTGCCGTAGTCTACATCTCTAACAATTCGCCAATCCTTCATATTCTCAGTCTACGGCAAAGGGAAAGCAGAAAATGTATAAAACGAAGTTATGTTTTAAAAAATGTATAAAAATTATCCATGTACTATATGAACAGAAATATTTTATGCAAAATAAATAGTTATTAATCATAATTATCTCAATTATTTGTACAATAACTTATTCATAATTCTTAATAGAGAAAACTCTATTGAAATCGAAATGCGGATTGAGAAAGAGAGAAAAAAATTGAGGGAGATAAAGAGAGGGAAATATGAAAATTCTGGAAATTTAACATGCGTTTAATCACATTGAATTCAACGTGTGATTGCAAAGATAAATTTGCAATTTTAAATCTTCTGTGTTTCTGAGTTTTCTCAATGTTTTTATTTCCTTGATTTTCAATCAAGTCTTTCTAATGCAAAAGAATGTTCGCAAATTTTCTTGAAACATTAATATCGTTATGGCTTATATTTGTTGAAAAAATCGTCAGAGCTTATTATAAAATATAAACACAATTAAATTGAATAAAGTTATAAGGCAAATTAGTTAATAGTGTTGAAGATGATCTAGTAATATTTATTTTGAACACAATTATATAATAAATTAAACAATAATTAATTTCGCGGATGGAGACAACACTTATTTAAAACACGTTTGCGAGCTTGAAGTAAGCACCAATCACATTGTATTTAACAAACTGATGCGTTTCGACCTTCCATGATCATCATCAGAATACGACGGCAAATTGACTAGCGAGAATCAAACCGCAATGCATATATATGAAAAACAAAATTAGATATGCTGCTCTCATTCAAAGTAGTCTCACATACATTGTACTTGACTGTAAATGTCAGCTGCTCAATTTCTCTGCAGTAACGAACATTAAACTTTGTAGCTTTCGACACATATATATAGGCAATATAGCTAAACAATCATCAATTGAGCGGGTGGTGATAACAATTCTTTAAATCAAGTTTGCGAGCTTGAAGTAAACACCAATCTTATTGTATTTAACCAGTCTTCGTACAACATAGCAAGACACCGTCAGTCATCATCAGAGTATAATGGCAAACTGACTGGTGAGGATCAAACCGCAATGCATATATTTGGAAAGCAAATTTAGATATGCGGCTCTCACCTCAACTTTCTTTCCACAAAACAAATAAGCCAATTTATCATGTTAGCCCCTTATCTATAAATCGTTTTGAGATCTATCCTAACCCATAGATATTAAATCTGGATGAAAAAGTTGGATGAATCGTGAAGAACAGCCAAGAACCGTTAATAATTTATTTTACTATTGCAGAACAGACACGCATACGAGAAATTGTTATTTTTTTACATCTATCCTAATCCATAGATATTAAATCTGGATTAACAAATAGGGTGAATCGTGAAGAAAAACCAAGAAGTGTTAATAATTTATTTTACAACTGCAGAAAAGGTACGCTTACGAGAAATTGTTACTTTTTAATTAAGATATATCTTTACTTTTTGAGTATCAAATTCCAAAAGAGTAGATCGTCCTCGCGTCCATGCTCAAAATTGAGTCTAATAATTTGTGTGAGATTTGTTGAAATTTTGAAGATATATTCGTGACTGTAACCTGATTTCAAGGTCAGGAAAAATGTCACCAATATAACGTATGTATTGTTGACATACTCTTAAGGTTGACAATATGAATCTCAGCTGATACAAGACACATGGGCCTCCTTGCTGAATTTCCAGGTTGCAATACTCATAATTACAGCAGTTCCATTAATCAAATTGAGGTGATTAGTTAGATATTATAAGAAGAACAAATTTGTTTTATCCAACTTAGAATAGAAAACATGCCACTATTAAACAATCATTGATCGCGCGGGTTGTGGTAAGAATTCTTTAAATCAATTTTGCGAGCTTGAAGTAAACACCCTTAAAATTTTATTTAACCAGTCGTCGCAATCATTGATTGTTTAATTATATTACCTAATTATATATATACGAGGAAAACTGCATGACGTTAATGTTCGTGACTGCATAGAAATAGTGAAACCGACAGTTCAAATCAGGTACATAATTTGCGATATTGCTAGAGGTGAGAGCCACGTATATAATTTTGCTTTCTATGTATATGCAGTACGGTTTGATCCTCGCTAGTCAGTTTGCCGTTGTAATCTGATGATGAACTTGGAAGTTCGAAACTCGTTAGTACGCGTGATTGATGGTAGTTTTGCTATGCTACTAATAGTCTTAATTTAAATTACTGCTTTTGAAAGGAAATACAAACTACGTTTGTTCAAATTGTTAAAATAAAATTTCACGTTTATAATTACATTCATTTGTATGTGAAATAATTTAATTCATTTTGTTTTCTACGAGGACTTTCATTCTATCTGATTAATTTACGTCACCTTTTACTGCGTATGTATGAATTAAAAATATTAATTAACGGAAAGATTTTTTAAACTGTAAAGTAACTAACACGCAGTTGAATTCTAAGTTTATATGCCTTAAATATATGATCATATGATGAATAGAATTAGCAACGTATGAGATAATAGATCATTCGTTTAACGCACTTGCACTAATATTTCCACTATAATCAAGTTTGCAAATTGATATAAACACCTGACTTATTAAGCAAGAACATTTATCAATACAAACTAAGAATTGTAAAGTGTAGAAAAAGCAATTCATCCAGTAGACCGTTTTCGTCCTTATTGGGAACTCATCATGTACTGGCCAGATTTTGCCACGGACAGGGCTCCAATCTGGGCATGTCTGCTTCGGAATCTAGTACCCTAACTACTGAACCACTCTGCCGCGCACTAAACACAGTTTTCAGTTATATTCAAATTAATGTAACTCGCTTAGTCACTTTTCTTTTCGGTGCAGCTCATATGCCATCCATTTAGACACAAAGAACCAACTAACCATTGCCAGTCTGTCATTATTGAATAGACATCACACTATATAAGGAAGTGGTATTGAAATGAACATTTATATAATTAAACGACCATTGTTTGAGCGGACGGTGATAACATTTATTATAATCAAGGTTGCAGTCGTAATATAAACACCTGACCCATTAATTACTTACATATGCCAGTATAAACTAAGGATTGTATAGTGTAGAAAAGGCAATTCATCCAGTAGACCGGTTTCGCCCTTACTGGCAATTCATCATATCCTGGCCCGAATTTGCCGCGGACAGGATTCGAACCTGGGCAGTCTGCTTCGGGAATCTGGTTCTCTAACCACTGAGCCATCCTGCTTGCACACTACACTGCACACAATTTTCAGTACTATACTAACTCAATGTAACCTGGTTAGTCTATTTTTCCTTTCAGGTAGTCCTATGGCATCCATTTAGACCCAAAGTTCCAACTAACCATCCACACATCTGACTGAACAGACACACTATATGTGTAAGTGGTATTGAAATGAACATTTATATAATTAAACGAACATTGGTTGCGCGGGTGGTGATAACAATTATTATAATCAAGGTTGCGGTCTTGATATAAACACCAGACCCAATAATTACTTTCATATGTCAGTATAAACTAAGAATTGTATAGTGTAGAAAAGGCAGAATGGCTCAGTGGTTAGAGCACCAGGTTCCGAAGCAGACGTGTCCAGGTTCGAGTCCTGTCCGAGGCAAATTCTGGCCAGTACATGATGAGTTCCCAATAAGGACGAAACCGGTCTACTGGATGAATTGCCTTTTCTACACTATACAATTCTTAGTTTATACTGTCATATGTAAGTAATTAATGGCTCAAGTGTTTATATCATGACCGCAACCTTGATTATAATAATTGTTATCACCACTCGCGCAACCAATGTTCGTTTAATTATATAAATATTCATTTCAATACCACTTACCCATATAGTGTGGTGTCTGTTCAGTAATGACAGATTGTGGATGGTTAGTTGGAACTTTGGGTCTAAATGGATGCCATATGAGCTTCACCTAAAGGAAAAATAGACTAACCAGGTTACATTAGTTAGTATAGTACTGAAAATTGTGTGCAGTGTAGTATGCGGCAGGATGGCTCAGTGGTTAGAGCACCAGATTCCGAAGCAGATGTGCCCAGGTTCGAATCCTGTCCGCGGCAAATTCTGGCCAGTACGTGATGAGTTCCCAATAAGGACGAAACCGGTCTACTGGATGAATTGCCTTTTCTACACTATACAATTCTTAGTTTATACTAACATATGCAAGTTATTAATGGATCAGGTGTTTATATCAAGACCGCAACCTTGCTTATAATAATAAATAGTCTAATAGTTGGTATGAATGTACGCCTTAGGCTTGCCATATCAAGTGACAAATATGTGTCAATAAAACCAGGGAGATATTCCGAGACAAGCATGATCATGAGATGCAATTCCATATACGCATGTATTTCATGCTCACTATCTGCTCATCAATTGGAGCCGACACTACGCTCTAAACTCGCTATATAGTTTTTTAAAGCAGTGATGTTGAAAGAACTACATAAATCAAGTTTGCGATCTTGAAATGAACACCTATCCCATTATGTACATTATTTTATCAAAATAAACTAAGCATTGTATAATGTAGATAAGGAAATTCATTCTTATTGGGAACTCAGTAAGTACTGTCCAGAATGAAGAGAACATTTAAATCTTCTGTGAGAATTATGCTTTGTGGAGCTGCATCCTACCAACAAACGAAGAATAAGATACTGTTGATGGCGGATAACTAATATATATATATATATACTCTTATACTAGGGAAAAAAAATTTCACAATTCTACACAAAGCAAAATCTGAAAAATTATTTTTATCTAATAAAGGCCATATAGTTAAATAAACACCTGAACTTAACATTCAAAGTTCTCATCACTATGATATCCCATCGACTGGCCAAGGATAACAGCAACCAACAACAATATACTAGTACCCAGCCAAGAACCAACAGGCCCTCGATTGTAATCAACAAACGTACAATCGATTGGCAACAAGGTGAAGTTGAGATAACAGAGGCGCATACGATGATAGAAGTTCCAAACAGTGTGAGCGTTTAACACGACAATCAACATTAGCGTTGTTACCAAGCGAAAATAGCACCCTTGCGCAGTGGGGTGAAACGATCAACTATACTGGGAAAAATAGCACTTGTATAGATAACAGTGAACAATTTGTACAAATGGCTAACCCTCAAGTTATCAAAACAATAATGACAAGATCTCAGATATCACTTCGCAATACTGCGAGAATGACCTTTACATGCAAACACACATACACAACACAAACACAAACGCGTACACACTCACCTACTAGTCAAAACCAGAAACAGCAGTAATAACGAGTCAGATTTGTCACCAATAACATAACCAATTGACAACCCAAAATGTATAAATATGTATGATTGTACAAGAGATGTTTAGTATTCACGAAATAAATGGCCATTATCCTCTTAGTTATTTGTGTTTTTTTTCCTAATTATAAGAATATTGTGTTAATTAAACGGCATGGATATATCATAAGATATATATATATATATAGTTATATATATATATATATATATATATATATATATATATATATATATATATATATATATATATGCAATTGTGTATTGGGTGCTGCGCAACTGGTAACCACTAGTTCAAATATGACTAGAAGGATAAACCAAAGACTGCATGAACTGGAAGTATAATCTGGTGCATATTCGCTTTGTGCTTACTGGCGACTCAACAATAGGAGCTGGTATTACGCCCTTTACCCAACATTTATTTGGGTGAGGAATGTGGAAAAATAACGGACAATAATCTCGAAAAATGAATTTGCCTTTTCTACACTATACAATTCTTAGTTTATACTGACATATGTAAGTAATTAATGGGTCAGGTGTTTATATCAAGACCGCAACCTTGATTATAATAACTGTTTCTTTCTTATTGGATAAATTGACTTTTATACACTATACAAATTTATGCATTTAATGTTCTCGGTTTACATATTAAGATCGCCCCATTATCATCGCCCGCGCAATCAATATTTGTCTAATTTATATAAATTTTTACGAATCACTTTCTCCTTAAATTTTCTATCGTTTGAGATCTAAGGAACTTTCTTGTACTTTTTACTTTTAAACTCAATGATTTTGTGTATTAGTATAAGTAATTTTTCCAAAGCATTTTCCTTAACATTATACCAAATTTTCTCAGACATTCATTTTTTTTGGAGCTAACTTACATTAATCATTTTTAGATTTAGAGTTTCTTTCCACCTTTAGTTTCGCTAAAAGTAAAAATATATTAGACAAATCGAAGTTTCTAGCATGATGTAAGCACCAATATATATATATTTTTTAAAATATATATTTGTTGACATAAGGTAGGCATTGTATAATATATAAAAGACAATTCATTCAGTAGACCGATCTAGTTTCTATTGAGAACTCTTCACGTACTGGCCAGAATATCCTGCGGATAGGACTCGAACTTGGGCCCGTGTGCTTCGGCGTCCATAACTAACCAAAGAGGTACCTTGCCGCATACTATACGAAATTTGAAGTTATATACTATCTCTTGCTTTCGTTAGTCTTTCCTTCAGATGGAGCTTATATAGCATGTCAATAGACCTAAAGTTCCAACTAGTTACTACAATTTGTGATTGTAGAATAGACACTACGCTACATGGGGAAATTGTTTAGAATTAAACATTAGTATAATTAAACGACCGTAAATTGTGTCAGCAGTGATGGCAATTATATCAATCAAGGTTAAGAGCTGGATATAATTAACAATGCAATTTTGTATATATTTGCCTATATGAAATATACATCGTAATGTAGATATGCAAATTTATTCAATAGACCGGCTTCGTCCTTATTGGTAACTCTTCATGTACTGTCCAGAATTTTTCTGCAAAAAATGCTAAAACATGGGACCGTCTACTTTTGTGTCTATTATGGAAGAGTGCAAGTATGTCTTGTTATTGAATGACAGTTTCTTTTGCGAACATGGATTAATTGAAATTACCTGATCTGCGTTTTGACTAACGCAGCTTTCATTGTTACAATAGTTTTCTTTTGACAAGATATTTCGGCCTAACTTACCGTTAGCCTTCATTAATTGCAATATGCCTCACAAGTTTAACAAACGAAACTAATGAGCCAATGTTTTGTTATGTTGCTAAACTGGATTATATATTGATTTAATCTCTAGCTTATTAGTGTTTATTCATTCCAAGGTTAGTGGCACCGTAAACAAAGCGAGAAGATTTTAAAAATATAAAATTGTTGTATGAAAAAACAAAGGGCAAGAAAGTGTGTTCTTTATATCAGCGTCATAATTCGATTAAAAAATCCATGAGGAATGCAATATTAAAGATAAGAACAAGAACGACAACCGTAAAAATTCATTCTGTTACCGCAGTAGCCTATTGCGGTACAATTACTTTGACCTGGCAACGTTATAGTAATATACATATATATATAATAAATATATATATATATATATATATATATATATATATAATATATATATATATATATATATATATATATTCTTTCAACTGTTTTACTAGCTCCACTCACTCTATAACTTATTGTACAAGAATAAGATAAGGTAAACCGAGAACTGAATATTACTGCAATATAATTTTTAACCGAAGCGTCGCTCTGACGTTCACTCTCTTCCCACCTAGATAAATTGCTGCACCATATTTGAACTAATTTGTTACTAGGCGCGCAATACCTCATACGCTATCGCAAACATTAGAGTTCCCAGCTTAAAATAAATCACAGTATTTGACATTCACGTTTTGCGTTTTAACCGTTTTGAAATTTTTAACTTTGATTACCGTGACATAGTAATAGTACAGTTACAACAAAATGTTCGATACTCTTTCTCTCCCTACAAATTCTGCACACGAGATGAGATTATGTATACCGGGAAATTGGGGTAGCTGAAATTATAAGGAAGTAAGGATTGGTTTGCTAATTGCAAATATGTAGATTTAGTTGTTGGGTGTGGGTTCTCATGTGCGCTAGACATATTCATATATTAAGTTTAGTTACCGAGACAAATTCTGTGTTCAAAACCATTGGTGAGTCAATAAAATAAAACATAAATAGAATGGTTTCGGAACGAGGTTACCACATTTGCTTAAATTTGCTATTGTGAGTATTGCGCTGTTTATAGTTTCCTGAGGATGGTGCCTGAAATTTGGCATCGAAACGTCGCCAGTAAACAAAGATGTGATAAAACCGCATTTCCACTGGGACAATTACAAACCCAGGCCGATCGAAGACAAAAAAGGAAATGGAAATTGTGATCAATCGGATCTTTGTGAAACTGTTTGTGCAAACCTAGAAACCGCGTACGCAAAACGCCACATAGGAAAATATGAAGCTGGCACTCCGCAAACAAATTTAAAAAAATACTTGTCTGATATAATGAACAGTAAGCAGGAAACGAATGTGCATGAGATTATACTTTCCGTTCATGCTGCCTTTTGTTTATCCTTCTGGTCACAACTGAACTAATTTGTTACTAGGTTCGCAAAACCTAATACATACTTGCATATATATTAGTTCTTCGCAACAAACAGTATTTAACTGTAATATATTGCATTGAATGATGTCATGTTTACCGCGAAATGTGATAACTGATATCGATCAAGGCCAGGGTGTATGGATTTACTGAAGAAACAGGTGTTCAGAAATTGTTGTAATTCTCAATTTCGGTGAAATATAGCATAAATTGATATCCATCATGTTGGTACCATGTTCCGACTCGGGAACGATAGTGTTAGTACCAGGTACCTTTTCGGTACAATAATGTTGGTATCGTTTACTAATAAAATAGCCATATTGTAAGTATCCTTTACAGACTCGGTATATATAATATATAGTGTGAGTTAGCGTTGAAGTCACATTGTCGTAGACTTTATATGATGTTAGCTTCACTATTGCAGGTTTACACATTCGTCTAGGAGATTGTACCGTCCTATTATTCCACATTCTTCTACCAAATATACAGTGGTTAAAAGGCGTAATACCGGCTCCTACTGATGAGTCGCCAGTAAGCACGAAACGAATGTGCATGAGATTATACTTTCCGTTCATGCTGCCTTTGGTTTATCCTTCTGGTCACAACTGAACTAATTTGTAACTAGGCTCGCAACACCTAATACATACTTGCATATATATTAGTTCTCCGCAACAAACAGTATTTAATATAAAGATAGTTTGGTTGATCCTAGTTGTAGTAGTATTAGTAATTATAGTAGAAGTAGTGTTAGTGTTAGTTGTATTTTTTTACTGGTATATTCAGTATTATTATTATTATTAGTAGTAGTAATAGTAGTATTGGTAGTAGCAATAATAATATTAGTAGTGTTGGTAGTGTTATTGGTATTTGTAGTAGTGGTAATAGTATACGAATAAGAATTATTATTATTATTATTGCCATTATTATTATATCAATATTAACGGTGGTAATAATAATAATAATGGGAAAAGGGATCAAATGAAAAATACCAATAACGAAAAAAGTAACCAAAATAGCAATGAATAATATAATATTATTCATGATGATAATAATAATAATAATAACAATAATAGAAAGAATAATTTAAATAATTATAGTTATAATAAGAACTTCAGATTTGATATTTAAAATGATACAATAAATGAATAGACAAATAATAATATAAACAGAATATTTAGTTGCGTACGGCAGTGTGGATGAATTATGTTTGCTTCATTATACAGTGCTTATAGTGTACTGATAAAATGTATTCATAATGGCTTTTCTGTCTATATGAGGCTCGCAACCTCGATTTGAATTATAGGTAGCACCACTCGCATAATCAATGCTTCTTTAGGAGTATGTTGGTAGTCAATTAAACAGTAATTGATTGCGCGGGTGGTGGAACAATACTTTTAAATCGTTTGTTAGTTGAGTAAACACTAACCTATTGATGAACCAGTCGTCGAACAACGACTGGCGGTAGCTTTGTTATGTTGTTCGACGACCGGTTACATACAATTGATTGGTGTTTACTTCAAACTCGCAAACTTGATTTAAATAATATTCTGGTAGTCGCCATTACACGCGTCCCTGAGCATATCTGCACATTTTATTTGTGCCCTGTTATTTTCAATTAAGGAAGCAGGTGTCCACTGACGAAAAAATAATTTAATAACATTATCAATATTAATTATAATTTTAATAATAAATTAAAATTTATAATTAATAATATTTTTAATTTTAAGTATCAAATTACTTAAAAACAAATAGTTAATACTGTGTATAATTTGCATGAAATAGGAACTAACCAAATGTCCATTGTTAGTTACAATTAAATATCGTCCGTCCGGTGAGCATTCGTCTATCGAGATGGGGCCCTTGAATGATTTGTCGAATTGGGTTTTAGCAGTCAGTTCCGCTCGCAACGCGGCTGAATGACCTGGATAAAATTAATGTTGACAAATACACTCACATTGTTGCACAAAATGGTTTACGACGAATGAAGCACGTTAGTGCGTGCAAAAATTAAAATCAAGGTGCATGAGCATATATAACTTTGCTGATCAAGTTTTAGTATTTCAAATATACCCGAATCACGTTTTGTGAACCTCTCGCGTTGCCTAGCAAAATTGTCCTCAATTACAAATATATGCATTACGAATTTGTCTTTAAAAGAAAATTAGCCTCAGATTTGCATCATAAGGAAAGAAAATTAATGCTTATTAACATTTGTATTCAAACAGCTAAAAGCCTGAATGACGCCGTGTGTCACAGAAAAAGTCTTTCGTAGGTTTAATACAATTTACACAATCAATGCTCTTTTTAATTATGCAGTAAAATTTGTTGAGATAGAGGAACACCGGAGATATTTACCATTTTCAGCGGTTCGTCTTTGAAGCGGGCTAGTAACGCATATTTTGAAATTACTGCCAGTGTGCATTTGAAACTGGTAAATGTATGTGTGATCAAAAATGTCTCTAATAGTGTTTAGAGATTTTATATTAACTAGTAAAGGAAAGAAATTGAAGCAAGTTTATGTAATTGTCAAATGTTTACCTTCAGCACTTTCTAGTTTTATTTAGAAAATATTCAAGTGACATCTTGTCAAGAGCCTAATAGTAGAAATTTTATTGTTGATTCTGTATCTACAAAACAAACGACAGTTTTGGTTGGTGCAATATTTCAATCCAAATCAATCGTTAACAGACGACTTTGGAATATAAATAGATTTGATTAAAAATGCCGATTCGAAAAAAAGCCAAATACAAACACGAATATGAAAATATTATTTCCCAAAGCACAATTTTGAAAATGATTTTAGGAATATCCGATAATACGTTTGCGAGAGCATGCTTATATGTAAGTCTGTACGCTTGTAATTATTTACTTATATATTCATGAATATATATATCCCCAAGCATTATTATATGCATGCATGCATGCATGTGTGTATGTATTTATGTATGTATGTGTGTATGTATGTATGTATGTATGTATGTATGTATGTATGTATGTATGTATGTTGTATGTATGTATGTATGTATGTATGTATGTATGTATGTATGTATGTATGTATGTATGAGTATGTATGTATGTATGTATGTATGTATGTATGTATGTATGTATGTATGTATGTATGTATGCATGTATGTATGTATGTATGTATGTATGTATGTATGTATGTAGTATGCATGTTTTTATGTATGTATGTATGTGGGCTGTATGTATGTATGTATGTATGTCTAGGCTGTATGTAATGTATGTATGTATGTGCTGTGTATAAAGTATGTGTGTATGTATGTATATATATATATATATATATATATATATATATATATATATATATGTATGTGGCTGTATGTATGTATGTGTATGCATGTATGTATGTATGTATGTATGTATGCCTGTATGTATGCATTCATGCATGTATGCATGTACTTATGTATTTGTGTTTGTATGTATGTATGTATGTATGTTTATATGTATGTATGTATGTATGCATATATGTATGTATGTATGGGGATATGTATTTATGCATTCATGCATGCATATTTGTATAATTTTTTATATGTATGTGTTTTTGTATTTATATATTATTGTATGCACACATGCATGTATTTATGTGCGTGCATATATATGGATGTATGTATTTATGTGTGCTTGCGTTAATGCATATATTTATTTACGCAAGTATATATTTAGTTTTGCATATATTTATACATGTATGCATTAAGGTATGCATTCATGCATGTGTGTATATATATTTGTATGCCATTATGAACTTTTGTATGTATATACGTATGTATGCATGCTTTCCTGTATGAATAAAAGTATATATTTGGGCGTGTATTCTTATATATATATATACATACATACATACATACATACATACATACATATTTGTTTTTGGGCAAACATGCCTGTATGAATAAAAATATATATGTATGCGTGTATACATTGATAAGTATATACGTATGAAGGCATACATTTCTATATGAATGCCATTATATATGTATGTCTGTAGCATTGATATGTATTTACGCATGTATGCATGCATTCCTGTATTCATAAACGTATGTGTATGCGTGCATGCATTGATAAATTAATTTATGTGTGGACTGTGGGTGTTAAGCTTTGCGTAATAATAATAAGCTTAAATAACTAAGCATTTTAAATGGTATTCATAGCTGTTTATTATTTGAATCTAGAATTTGGACCGGAAATATGCTTCAATTTCATTGAATTTTAGCATTGGTTTCACGTAGCCTATCTAATGAAATTTGCAGAATTGGCACGTTTGTCCAACGTTTCCATCTCCAGAGCTGAATGGCAAACTGAATTACTGGGTCCAAACAAAAATTTATATATAATAATCATATTACCCTTACCATGTGCAAAAAGGAAAATAAATTATATCGGATACAAGAAAAGTTGCCTTCTCATATTATTCTAAAGTATGTTCCGTTGTAAATCTCTTCATATATATATATATATATATAAGAGAGCATATATATATATATATATATATATATATATATATATATATATATATATATATATATATATATATATATATATATATATATATATATTGTTAGGCCAATCAAAATAGCAAATGTAAATACGGAAAGATTGCGAATATATGGAATAACGATTCCATTGCGCGCATCACCTCCAGTTCAATCTCACTGCCCGAAAATATTTTGTCTGCTTGCATAAATCCGGCTGCAGTTCGTTTATCCATAACACGTCGTACGTGAATAACTCATTTTGGTTATTGCATTTAGTAATTGTCTTAAATGCTTCGTTTTGATAACATATATGTGAAGTTTCAACGATATGTCACGCAATTGCAAACCCGTATTCACCATTTTATTTAGATCAGGCGTTTAAGTTGCAATGCTCTCCAATTCGATTAGTCTAGCGTCTGGTCGATCAGTATACGTAAGTTGATCGACAACTTGCGCATGTATATAGGTAAATTATATTTGAGGACGATCTTAACAATAGTTTCTATGTGCTTGCTTGTAAAGGCAAGTGTTTTACCTTAAATTATATAATATATAATATATAATATATAATATATAATATATAATGCATAATATATAATATATAATATATAATATATAATATATAATATATAATATATAATATATAATATATAATATAAAATATATAATATATAATATATAATATATAATATATAATATATAATATATAATATATAATATATAATATATAATATATAATATATAATATATAATATATAATATATAATATATAATATATAATATATAATATATATAATATATAATATATAATATATAATATATAATATATAATTTTTAATAAATTAAATTTCAGAAATGCGGCTCTCACCAAATATAGTTTAAAACACATTTCACATGAATGGTATGTCTATTGAAGAATTTCTACACAATTGTGCTATCAACAGCTTTGCATCTATCCTAAATGACATCCAATTAATGAGGCACCGGTTGTGTCGGTGACGATTTCATTTACTTATTTGAAAGAATTTGTGTCGTTGCCATTAAAGAATGTCATTCGCAAAGCAGAAAAAAATAATGCCAGTTACACATAAAAAGACGGGCCCACTTTTTGTTTTAAGCAAATTTACCTGAGGTGGGATCCGCAGAAACAACGGCTGTGTTTATTCAGTTGACTAAGTTAGCTAATCTAAGGAATTATGTCATACTTTACGGCCAAAATTGTACCGCGTTATAATAATAGCTGTGACAAATGGGATGTACAAATGTTGTATTCGCGGGTAATTTGCGAATTTCATTAATGCGCATTTAAATCAGCTTGGAAACGCAACCTTTCATGTGATAAATTGACGTATATATTAGAAATTATAATTTATGCACAAAAATAGTATTGTATACTCATTTGAAGATCCTAATTGAAATCTAAATTTAAGATTAAAAAAAATAAATTTTTCAAAAATTACACTTCTACTCTAACAAACTAAGAATATAGTAAAATGTTAGTGCAGGCCTTACATTTTAATATACATTTCCGATGACAAAGTTATTCAATATACTTATGCTTGAAAGCCATTACCAGTTTACTATTTTTACAACAAGAGTTATGTTTTGTTTGAATAGAAATTTTATAATTTAACAGACAATGACTGCGCGGGTGGAGATAACTAATCTTTAAATCAAGCTCACAAACTTGATTTAAGGAATTTTGTTTAATCTGGCGGCAGTTTTCATTTGACTAATCTAGTTTTATAGCAAAGTAATCCTAAAGGTATTTTATCAGAAACAAATGATTTAATGCAATGCCGATTACTACTACATGACTCGAAGCCACGTCTATTTCTGGACTGACGACCTTTGGGTTCTAGATGGAATTACGGAGAGCATAATTTCATTTATTGGCTAAATTTTATCTAGTTAAATCCATCTTATTACAAAAGGATACCATTGTTCTTAACGAAGATTTAAACCAGTTGCTTTTATATTTGAATCCGTTGAAAGAAGATTAAGAAGAATTTTTGACAGATGGCGTGGTTTCTTCAGTTGAAGAACTCAGCTCTCTCCATCGCACACATGTCAAGCTACATGCTGCCGTTGTTTTAAAAAAATGATCGAACTAAAAAAACTTCAGTTATGATACAGATTGACACAGTTTATTCAATGGCTGTTCAAGTGAAAGATTGTCTCTACCACACACAATTCGAACTAAATGCCGTCTCTGTTTATAGCCGAGTGTACGATTCTTAGCGTATTGAACTATCGGCCATATGGTCATGATTTATACTTTGGCTGATCAAGCGTAATATTCTCGCCATCATACGGAGATCCAACTAAATGCCGTCTTTAATTTTAATCGAGTGATCAATTAGTAACACCTGAATTTATCGGTCATGTGGATATGGTATACATTATTGTTGGTCAAGCGGAAAAACATAATATTCCTACACAGATCAAGCTGCACGCTGCCATTGTTATTTGTCAAATAATCGATTTATAACAACTTAAGTTATCGGTAATATGGTCATGGAGTATATTAGGGCTTTTATGGGGAATATTATATCCATCATACATAGGTCGAGCTGTCTGCTTCCTCTGTTCCTAGGGGCGTGAAAAATTTTAAGCAATTTGAGTTATTGGTTATGTAGAAATGGTTCACACTCCAAAACACATAATGCAAATTTTGAGTTGCCAAATGCCTGTGTCTTTCAACGATTGACCA
The DNA here is from genome assembly GCA_029291075.1 of Eudiplozoon nipponicum. Taxonomy (NCBI): domain Eukaryota; kingdom Metazoa; phylum Platyhelminthes; class Monogenea; order Mazocraeidea; family Diplozoidae; genus Eudiplozoon; species Eudiplozoon nipponicum. Next base: position 81,192 of record JAQBSW010001437.1, on the reverse strand, counting down.
TTTTGTATCACCTTGAGCTATCGGTAATACAGACATCGTTTATAAAAGAGCTGTTGAAGCAGAAGATGATCCCTAACATACACATTTCGAACTAAATGCGGCTTCTGTTTGTTGTTGAGTGAACTATTTGTAATAACTTGAACCATCGGTAATATGGAAATGGTTTATATTAGGGCTGAGCGAGCGTGATATTCTCATCAGCACACACAGGGCCTGCTAAATGCTGCCTCTGTTTTTAGTCGAGTGATCAATGGGTGGCAAATCCCACCCATCATACACAGATCAAGCTGCAAGCCGTCATTTTGATTTATCACATGATCAATTGGTAACACCTTCTAATTATCGTTTATGTAGACATGATTGTGGTGTCGGGCACATGGACAGGGCAGTTCAAGCGGAGTATTCTTCCCATAATACACGGGCCGAGATATATGCCGCCATTGTTATTAATCAAGTGATCAATTTGTAGCAGCATGAATTATCCGTCAAACAGAATGATTTATGCTAGCGAAATATTCTTTCCATCATACACATTTAGAGTTGTCTGCAGCATCTTTTCCAAGTCGCGTGAAAAAATGTGAACAACTTTTGTTATCGGTCCCAGAGACATTATTTGTACTAAAGATGATGCAACGGAGCAATAATCCCAAAAGATTGCCCTTGTTTATAACCGAGCGATAATTTTGTAACACCTTTAGCTATTTGTCATATGAAACATTGTTTACAGGTTATTATCCTCAGCATTCACAGGTCGTGTTGTGCTCGTTGTTAGTAAAATTATCATTTTGAAACAACATGATTTTTTGGTTATTTGGACATGGTTTATACTATAGCTAATCAAGCGGAATGTTCACCTGTAAAACCCATACTGAGCTGCATTCTGCCTCTGGTATTTTTTGAGCGATCAATTTGTAGCAACTTGAAATGTCAGGCAAATAAACATGTATTACTCTATCGACAATCAATTGGAATATTCTACCTACGATGCCGAGGTCGAGATGTATGGTGTCTTTGCCATTAATCGAGTGATCAATACGTAACATCTTGAATTACCGGTCATATGAGCATGGTTTATGCTAGAGCTGATTAAGCGGAAAATGTTCTCATAATATAAAGTTCGGACTGTATGATTCCTTCATTTGTATACAAGCGGTCAATATTTTAACACCTTGAGTTTTTAGCCACATGGACATGTATTACACTAGGACGATTTAAGAGGAATACTCTATACCTCATATTTAGGTCGAGATACCCGATGCCTCTGTTATTAGTCGAGCTTAGATTGTAACACCTTGAAATATATGTCACATAGTTATTTTTTATACTAGGGCCTATCAAGCGGAATATTCTCCTCGCCATACCCAATTCGAGCTGTATGGTGCCTTTATCTTTAATCAAGTGATCAATTCAAAATACCTTTAGTTATCGTTCATGTGCATCTACTATAATCAATGTGGCGAAATTGATATAAACATATGAACCATTAATTACACACCTTTGTTAGTATAAACTAAGAATTGTATAGTGTAGAAAAGGCAATTCATTAAGTAGACCGGTTTCGTCCTAATTGGGAACCCATCTCGAACTGGCCAGAATTTGTCGCGGACAGGACTCGAACCTGAGCTCGTCTGCTTCGTAAACTAGTGTTCTAACCACTGAGCCGCCTTGCCGCACACTACACATAATTTTCAATTATATACTGCGGCAAATTCTGGCCAGTACGTGATGAGTTCCCAATAAGACGAAACCGGTCTATTGGATGAATTGTCTTTTCTACACTATTCATTTCTTAGTTTATAATGAAAAATATATATATTTAATGGGTCCGGTAATTTTATCCAGTTCGCAACTTTGATTATAGTAAATGTTATCACAGCCAGCGCAACCAATGTTCGTTTAATTATGGTGTGAATTTGGATTGATGAACCGGGAAATCCTATCCATCGTACGCAGATCAAGCTGCAAACTGCCTTTATTTTTAATCGAGTGATCAATAAGTAACATGTTGAGTCATCGGCCATGTGGGCATACTATTCATTAGGTTTGATCAAGCGGAATATCCTACCCATAATACATATATCGAGCTGCACGCTGTCATTGGGTTTATACGAATAATCATTTATTAAGACCTCAATTTATCGATCAGTTGGACATGGTGAATGCAAGGTCTGATCAACTGGAATATACTTCCATCATAAAAAGATCGATCGGCATACTAAAATTGGTTTCAATCGAGTGATCAGTTTGTAACATCATAAATGGTGCGTCATTAGGAAATGATTTATACCAGGGTTGATCAAGTGGAATATTCTTGCAGTCATTGAAAAATCGAGACGCTAGCTGCCTTTATTTTTAATCGAGCGATTTATTATTATTACATTGAGTTATCGGTCATTTGGAAATGGATTAATACCAGGACTGCCCAAGCGGAATGTACTAAAAATCATACAAAATTTGAACTGTATGCAGATTTTGTTTTTGGCTGACTGATCGATTTGTAACAATTTGAGTTTTTGGCAATATGATAATACTTTATACTAGGGCTGCGCAAGCCGGAGATTATTCCCATCATATACAATTCATGCCGCATGCGGTATATGTAACAACTTTTGTTATCAATCATATGGACATATTTTGAACTAGGGTTGTTGAAACCGTCGTAAAGTCCATCCCCTCCTCAACGTGGTACGACGGTGTCAACCATGTCTCGATAGCCGATCGTACATGGGCTAACGGGGCTATGGCGGTGGTGTCACCAGGGCGTGGTGGATTTCCGACCGGAAATCGGATCTCCTATAAAATACCACATGAGCCCGACGACGGCACCATGACTCGGCGTGTGTTCCCCGCCACAAAAGGGTTCAACAGCCACAGGATTACATGGACTCCTGGACAGTACCCCGTACTTCCGAATGGCGAATGAGCTCTCAACAGCCACCGGCAACCATGCAACTTACTGCTGCCTTGCAGACTGCGCTTGGATGTGCAAAGGCTAGAGGTGCGTCCTCGATCAAAAAGCCGAGTGGTGAGGGGACACCACTTGTACCAAATTCCCAAGAAACTCCATGAAATGTCATGGATCCGGCTTATCCTCCAAAAGGAGTCAGCCGCAGTAAAGTAAACCGGATCTACCCTGCATCATATATAAGTAAAGCTTCATGCTTCTTTTGTTTATAATCGAGCTATCTATTTGTTACACATTGAGTTTTCGTTAATATTGAAGTTATATACTAGGACAGATCAATGGAAATATTCTCTGCATCATAGACTGGAGGAACTCCAAGTTGCGTTTATTTTCAATCGAGTGACCTTATTGTTAAACCTTGAGTTGTCGGTCACGTACATATGGTATTTATTAAGTCTGGTTAAGCGGAATTTTCTACCCATCTATCAACGGACAGGCTGCATTCTGCCTTTGGTTTCAATCGATTGGCTAACGTGGAATAACTTGAGTTGTCGGGTCTATTATCATGGTTTTTACTATGGTTAATCAAGGGAAATATTTACTCCATGATACACAGCTCAAGCTGCATTTACCCCTAGGCATTAATCAAGTGATCAACTTGTAACTGGCTTATTTATCGGTCATGCGGACTTAGTATATAATAGGACTGAGAAAACTGAATATTCTTCTCGTCAAAAAGAGGTCAAGTTGAATACTGCCTTAAGCTTTAATCGAGTGATCAATTTGATACACCGTGATGGATCTGACTTATAGACGTTGTTTATAATATCATCGCTCAAACGGAATATTTTCTCTATCATACAATGGTCCTGCTACATACCGAATTTTGGTTTTAATAGAGTTTTCAATTTGTAGCGCCTTGAGATAAAGGTCATATTGACATGGTTTACGCTAGGGCTGTTCAAGCGGAAAATTGCCATATTTTTCAGATTTAGAGCTGCATGCCACCTTTGTGTTGAGCTGAGTTATCAATTCGTAAAATCTTGAGTTTTTAACAATGTGATCGCATCTTATACCACGGCGCTCCAGCGGAATATTATGGCCTCATTTTGAGTGTTTTTAAGACACTCTATTTGAAAGTGAGTAATGGAAAATTTGTGAACGTTCTACTAAATAGTATTAAAACATTGAAAGCAATAACAACATACAAATTAGTGAAATAAAAATTAAGTCTACAAGTTTGAAGTAGAAATAAAAAGGGGTAAAGCGTATATTTTTGTTATCAATATACAGTGGTAGCGTGCATAACAAGGATTAAAACGTATTTTTAACAAATAATAGTTTACTTTCAACTACTCGGTCGATCCACTGTTCATTTATAAACGCATCAATATATTCGCGTGAAAATTTGCATTCAAACGCATACTACTTTATATAATCTCATCAACCTAAGCAATCCGCTGAGAAAATAACAATTTTTTACACGATTGCATTGCGTGAATCTATTCAAACGTGGTGAACAAAAATCAACAACTGTAAATAAGCTACAAATTCAACTAGAAAAGACTGACTAATCATAAAATCTGTATTGTGTTCGGCTGATTAATGTGACTGGGATGAGAGATTATGCTATAATTTTTTTTTAAAAACCAAAAATAAACATGATTCATTAATAATTACGGGCATAAATTATAAATAAATGAATGTAGTTAATAATATCGTGGTTATGCGACAAATTAGAATTTATGAAAATGATTATATTTACCTATAAATACAGTTTCACGTAGGCGATTTATTTTAACACGTTGCGATAAACTGAAGTAAATAGGCATGATAAGCGCCTTACTATTAATGATAACGGTGAGAAATTTACAGTGTCATCGCAAAGTTAGCATTGGCTAGATTAATTAATGTTTGCGTGAATGTATGGATTAAGGCTAAGCACTAATCCCACTTTTTCAGCAGGTGTACAATCAAGTATATGCAACGAATTTTCTTTGCTACTGTGTAAAATTCATTGACACACACACACACACACACACCCACACACATATATATATATATATATATATATATATATATATATATATATAATTGAACTGGTGTTTATTTAAATAGATGTGCCGGAAGATATATGTTAATTTTAAGTAAAAAAATTAAATTTAAATTATTGCTATAATTTGCTTATATATGCTCACAATTCATAAGAGACTTTGCTTTAGAGTCAAAATTTTCTTCTGGTAGCTAAAGTACTGCTAATAAAAAAGCAAAGGAGGGACGGAACTGCCTAAGGAGTACCAATGAACTGTTGGAAGTAATGATTATTTTCCAATTAGGTTGCGTTTTGTAAAGTGTAGAAATAGTAAATAATCCATATAACTAATGCTGATTATAAATTATATAATCCACAATTCTGGATAGACCAGAAAGTTTTTTTTGTCGGAAGGACTATTTTAGTTTTCACTCAATTTGTGGAAGTGTAGAGGTTCTCTTGTTGCGAACCTAGTAACAAATTAGTTCAGTTTTGACAAGAACGATAAACTAAAGGCAGCATGAACGGAAAGTATAATCTCATGCACATTCGTTTCGTGCTTACTGGCGACTCATCAGTAGGAGCCGGTATTACGCCCTTTCACCACTATATATTTTGGTCAAGAATATGGGATAATAGGACGGTGCAAGCTCCTAGACGAATGTGTAAACCTGCAATAGTGAAGCTAACATCATATAAAGCCTACGACAATGCGACTTCAACGATAACTCACACTATAATATATATATATCGAGTCTGTAAAGAGTACTAACACTATGGCTATTGTGTTAGTAACCGATACCAACATTATTGTACCGAAAAGTTACTTGGTACTAACACTATGGTTACCGAGTCGGTACATGATACCAACCTGGTGGATATCAATTTATGCTATAGTTCACCGAAATTGAGAATTACAACAATTTCTGAACACCTCATACTCCAGTAAATCCATACACTCTGGCCTTGATCGATATCAGTTATCACATTTCGCGGTAAGCATGGCATCATTCAATTCAATATATTACAGTTAAATACTGTTTGTTGCGAAGAACTAATATATATGCAGGTATGTATTAGGTTTTGCGAACCTAGTAACAAATTAGTTTAGTTGTGACCAGAAGGATAAAGTATAATCTCATAGCATAAATTTATATCCATCAGGTTGGTATCATGTACCGACTCGGAAACCATAGTGTTAGTATCCGGTACTCATCGATTTCAAAAAAGGTATCAATTACTAACACAATAGCCATAGTGTTAGTATCCTTTACAGACTCGGTATATATATTATATAGTGTGAGTTAGCCTTGAAGTCGCATTGTCGTTGACTTTAGATTATGTTAGCTTCACTATTACAGGTTTACACATTCGTCTAGGAGATTGTACCGTCCTATTACTCCACATTCTTCTACCAAATATATAGTGGTTAAAGGGCGTAATACCGGCTCCTACTGATGAGTCGCCAGTAAGCACGAAACGAATGTGCATGAGATTCTACTTTCCGTTCATGCTGCCTTTGGTTTATCCTTCTGGTCACAACTGAACTAATTTGTTACTAGGTTCGCAACACCTAATACATACTTGCATATATATTAATTCTCCGCAACAAACAGTATTTAACTGTTATAGAGATTTTCTTGACTTAGTAGTTTGCACAGTTTTTATCAATCTCTATTTTCTGGTTTTGGTTTTAATTTAAACCAATGAGCAATGTTGTACATTGAAATGATTTTTAAAATGAAATATGAGTCACAATGAAAACTTTTATTATAGGAGAGGTGATGTTCTCATTGTGCATGTTGTGTCTGTTCGTCTGCATTTGAAAAAGTGTTTGTGGTATTGAATTCAGCATTTATATAAATAAAAGAATATTATCTAAATCAGGGTTGCGATATTACAACAAACAACAATTCATTATATATATATATATATATATATATATATATATATATATATATATATATATATATCTTTCAGCATAAACTAAGCATAGTTTATTTATTAATGGGAAGTAAATCAATGTTATCCAAAGTTTTTCCGCGAACAGGGTTCGAATCTAAATACGTCGGCTTCGGATTCTTTGACTTTAACCACTGTCCACTCGTCAGTAGAAGCCGGTACAACGCCCTATATCCACTAAAAATTTGGTCATGAAATGTAGGACAGGAGGACGTTACCACTTCCACACTTCCTGACTAATTAGATAGTGAATTAGGGGTGTAGTAACGGCCCCTACAAATGAGTCGCAAGTAAGTACGAAATAAATATATACATGAGATTATGATTTCCGTTTATGCTCATTTCGCTATATTCTATTTAGTCTCATTTGAACTGAATGGTTACTAAGTACGCGATACCTAAAGCACAATTGCGTATTTATTAGCTCCCCGAAACATGCATTATAGTATAATGCCAGATTATTCTTACATTTACTTGTTTCATGTATATGTTTATACTTTGGATGACTTAGTTGTCAAATTTTCCCGTCTTTAATCTTGTACGCTGATTAAATCGCAAACTTCGGAATGAATACCTAGAAAGAAATTAGACCAACTTATTAGCTAGACAGACAAGTAGGCAGCAATGTGCATTAATCACTACAAATGATTCATTTTTATGACTACGCAGCATCATTTCTTGACAAATCCCTTTATGATTAAACGCAAATTGGTTGCACGGGCACTGATAACAAATAATATAATCAAAGTTGCGATTTTGATTTAAGCACCTGACCCGTTAATTACTTACATATGCCAATATAAGCTAAGAAATTTATAGTGTAGAAAAGGCATTTCATCCTGTAGACCGGTTTCGTCCTTATTCAGAACTCATCACGCACTGGACAATTTACCAATTGTTTTGTTGTGTGGACAATTTTTTTGATTATCTGCACGCAACAGTGCAGATTTCCTTCTACACGGAGAATCTCTAAAAGTAACATCATTTAAACTAATTAACACCTATTACGTTTAATCAAGGTTGCGATCTTGGTATAAACATCTAACACATTACGTAACTATATTTGTCAGTATGAAATAAGTTTTTTATAGTGTGGAAATAGAAATTTATTCGCTAGACAGGTTTCGTCCTAATTAGGAACTCATCGCGGAATGTTCAGTATTTGCTGCAGGCAGGGCTTTGAACCTACGCAGCGGCATTTTCTGGACAGTACGTTATGAGCTTCTAACAAAAACGAATTCGGTCCACTGGATGAATTTCCTTTTCTACACCATGAAAAAACTTAGTTCGTACTGAAAAATGTGTGCACATAATGTGTCAGGTTTTTATATCAAGATAACACACTTGATTAAAAGTAATTGTTATCACTGCCCGTGCAACCAATGTTTGCTAAATTAGCTGTCATATTCGAAAAAGTTTTCATCCGAATTTTATTCAGCTGCTTGGCTATGCATGAAGCCACAGTGAAATTCAGAAATTTTGTTTACAAATTAACGGTTCACACAATACATTTATAGAAAGGTGAGGCGAGAAGTATTCGTCTAGTCCGATGCTTTTTCGTTATTTGTATAATTCGGCAAATGCAATTAACCAGTTGCCAGCACTTTTAGATAAATGTTTTAAAATAGAATGTTTTAGACGTATCTATCTTTTAGAATTTTTCAGATTTACATATACCACTGGGGCGCAATAACTCATCTCGGCCTATATTTTAGTTATACATAATGTATTTTATATAGTCTCTGCTGTATTGAAACCAGAAATAAACCTCAGGAAATCGTTGGAACAAGTCGAATATAAAACGCAAAGGTGCGTAAACATGCAATAAAATTAGTATTTAGTCTAATGTCTAATTATATATTAAGTGACATAGGGACTGTTCCAAAATTATCTGCTTATTCGTTATTAAACATCCGATAGGTATCCATATCTTTCGGAAAGGAATTTACGTAATATTCACTTATCAAACAATCAGTAAAGACTCATTTAAAATAATTCTCTAAATCAAGTTTGCGTGCTTGAATCAAACACTAATTTCGCTGTATTTAACCAGTCGTAGAACAACATAGCAAAAATGCCGTCAGTCACACGTACAGACGCGTTCCGACCTTCCATGATCATCGTCAGATATTGACGGCAAATTGACTAGCGGCTCTCGCCACTGGAAATTTCGGTTGCACAATTTCTATGCAGTCACGAACATTAACTGTTTGCAGGTTTCGCCACACAGAAACCTCTCTCTCTCTCTCTCTCTATATATATATATATATATATATATATATATATAGGCAATACAATTAAACAATTTACAGTCAAGTAGAATGTATGTGAGACGTTTAGAGATGAGAGCCGCATATCTAATTTTGATTTCCATATATATGCATTGCAGTTTGATCCACGTTCGTCAGTTTTCCGTCGTACTCTGATGATGATCATGGAAGGTCAAAACACGCAAGTAAGTGTGATTGACGATTGTTCTGCTGTTTTTTTCGATGTCCGGTTAAATACCATGAGTTTGGTGTTTACTTCAAGCCAGCAAACTTGATTTAAAGAATTGTTACCCGCGCAATCAATGACTGCTTAATTGTTTAATGATTTAATCGATAAAAACTAACTAAGTTTGCAGATTTAAGGTATTCTAAAACCATTTATTAACCAATGGCAAATCATGGGAAAGCACTATCACTTAAACACATTAATTTTTGGCAATTTATTATACTTTTGTCGGGCTGTGTAACTGGTTCAAATTGATAATTGAATTTATTTGAATTCCGTAAGATTTATATCAATAAATAATTATTACCATGTGTCGCGCAATCAATAGTTAATTAATCGTTAATAACATTCATTAATAGCATATATTTGTGTTGCAGTTCAGGTCTAAACAGTAATTGGTTGTATAGATGGTAATAATTATTTAAATCAAGCTTGGCATTTTAAGATAAACACCTATCCTAGTATATACATATATTTGTCTTCTTGATTCACTTATCATAATATGAACACTATCTGTAGATTTATAAGACAATCAAGTAGAATATGTAACAAATTAGTTCAAATAGGACCAGAAGAATGAACCAAAGTCAGCATGGACAAAAGGTATAATCTCATGTACACGTTCATTTCGTGCTTACTTGCGACTCATCAGATCGAACCGCTACTACACCTTTTTCGCACTATACACTTCGAAATGAAGTGTGGGACTTTAGGGCGGTACAATCTCCTGTACGTATGTGTATTTTTAATAAGTAAAGATATTAACTTCATATGAAGTCTTCGAAAAAACCACTTTAAATCCAACTCGCTATAAATAATACATACCAAGCCTGCGAAGGCTACAAATATTATGGTTGCGGAGTCCGCACATGGTACCAACACAATAGATTCCAATATATGCTATACTTCAGCAAAAAATTGAAAATTAAAATTATATTTGACCACCTGTTGGTCTAGCAAATCCATACATTCTGGTCTTTGTCGATAGCCATTCTCCCATTACACGGTAATCATGGCAGCATTCAATTAAATATATAACAGGTAGATGATCCTTGTGGCGAATAACTAATATATATATGCCATTGTGTATCAGGTGTTGTGAATTTAATAACAACTTAATTCAAATATGACCAGAAGGATTAACCAAAGACAGCATGAACGGAAAGTATAATCTCGTGCAAATTTTTTTGGTGCTTATGGCAACTCATCAGTAGCAGCCGGTCTTACGCGCTTTACCTACTTTATATATTTTGGTGAGGAATATGGGAAAATAGGACGGTACAATCTCCAATACGAATGTCTAAACCTGTTGTGGTGAAGTAAACTTCATATAAAGACTTTGAAAATGCAATCTGAAGGCCAACTCACTATTGATCATATATATATATACCAAGCCTGTTAAGGGTAATAACATTATGAATATTGTGTCAGCACCCGATACCAACATTATGGTTGCTGGAAAGGTACTTGGTATCAACACAAAGGATTCCAATATATGCTACAAATCACCAAAATTGAGAATTACAACTACATTTGAACACCTGTTACTTTAGCAAATCTATACACTCTGGAACTGCTCGATATCAATTAGCACATCTTACGGTCATCATGACATCATTCAACTATATATATATATATATATATATATATATATATATATATACTATATATATATATAAATTCAGCCATTTGATAGTATAACGTACTGCTACGTGATCTCTGCATAATCGGCGACGAACCGCTTCGCACACGAACAGAAATATCAATGTCACTGGTTTGCTCTGGTTCTATACGTGTTGAATTAACCCAAATGAACAAAATGTGTGTGTTTAGGGTTGTGTTGTGTGTTCAACTTACAGAGGTAATTAAGCATGCAAAAACACCCACTTGAAAGCAAAGTAACATTTAAAAATGCATTAATCGATATAATCAAAATGATGAGTTATAAAGAATGGCTAAATATATGTGAACCAATACAGATGATTAATATTCGTTGAAGGTACATATGTACAACAGAAAGTGATTTCCCGTTACCGAAAAAGAATCAAATGGCGTACGAGGAATATTACATGGGGATGGTGTGTTTAAAAACAAAAACAAAAAGAAAGAGATGCAGGTAATGAATTTTCGATATTGTACAAAAAACTGCCTTAAACAGTAGCAATTTCAGAAGTCTAAAGCTAAATCAAAATTTAAAGTCAATAAGCATATTTAATTGATATAATGTTAATATTTTGCATTTGAATATAGGTAATTACTCATTTATAGGAAACGTAATAACAAGCGAATAATTCAAGGTGATTTTTTCTTATATATTGGTAATAAGAGAACATTTTTTCTATTATAATAGCTACGGCTTTACCTCAGTAAGATGAAGTAAAGTAGTTAGTTCATGAATGAAAATTTTAAGTACGTTTGACTGTATTAACAACACAGTAATTGTTAAGTGCAACATACAAGGCGTTGTTTTTGGTGAATTTATGTCGCTCTTGGGTTTTACGTAGAAAGGCAAATTTCACTACAAATGGTTTTCTGTCTGATTTGGCTTTCCTGTTGATAATGATAATATGAATGAGAATGATGATGATGGCGATGATGAAGATAAGGAGGAGGAAAATATTTAGCAATACTAGTAATAAAAATTAGGCAGGCGATGATGATTCTGGTGGTGATAAGAAATATGATTTTGATGATGATGCTAATGGCAGTAGTGATAATGATGACAATGATTAGGACGTTGTTGATTATAATGAAAAATGTGATGATGATATTTATTATGATAATGATAATGCTGATAAGATTTGGGAAAAGGAAGATAATGATAAAGATGTAGGTGATACTGATGATGTTATTGTTGTTCATGATGTTGATGATAATAATAATGATGCTAATAAAATGAAGTGTTAGTAGGAGTAATTTGAATTTGGAAACAAACAATGTATTTAAGCATTAAAATATTATAAAGCAAGTGAAAAAACTTCTTTAAATCAAAGCCGCGATTATAGATAAGTACCAATCCCTTTATATATATACATATATTTTTCAGTACAAACTAAGCATTATATATTTTAGCAAACAAAATTCATCCAGTAGACTAGTTTCGTTCTTATTAGGAGCGCGTCAAGTACCGTCCAGAATAATGCCGCAGACTGGGCTTGAACAGGGTTATAAGCAACACAGTTTAAAATGGCCAATTTATTTTCAGTAGAACTCGAATCGACTCTAATATCTGGTAATTTGTATAGATAATTTTTTGAAGTCAAGAGAAACTAAGTTGGATTAAACATATATTTTACAACAAACATGAAGCTTGTATCACAAATCAAGCACAAATTGGGCAAACGAAGTATTTCACAAATCCTGAAGTCGATTTGAATTTGAATAGCGTAAATTATATGAGGAAGCCAGGGTCAAATAACTTACTTCCTTGGATAAATGTTTGCGACGAGTGTTTTTGATCCATTGTGAATAGACTCTTTCATTTTTGACGAAAAAGGTATCCAAACCTAACCAAAATATTTATTGATTTGTGTGGAAATTGAAATAACGATGAAAAAATATCAAGAAGCATTTCGGATGAGTGTGCGAAGCCTCTTTCATCATAAAATAAAGTCTATTAAAAGTTTGAAAGATGACTTTTTATTTTTATAAATAACGATTTCTTTGGTGCACTCTCTACAAATTACTATTCATGCTTATTTTCTGACTTAAAATAAATGGATCATTTCATTTTACGCATTAAATGAAACAGAGCAATCAAAACATGTGAGCAATTTAAATCACCGTTAGACCGCTAATAAAATTCAACAGAATGAAATATGAAAAAAAACAAGGCCATTACTATTGCAAATTTACTAGGTAAGTATGCTTTGAATCAATTATATTAGCGCAAAATTATTTGAAAATAATATTGAAAAATAAACTGTTAGGCGGCTAACGAAGAATGAATTTTGGTCTGGTTGCAATATTTAAAAATAGCAATGATAATATGCTATATTTGTAAACAAAAGTACGAGATAAAATCAAAAATCTGTCATCAATCCGTTCAAAGAAAATTCATATAACGGGTGAGCAATTTAAATCAACGTTAGACCGCTAATAAAATTCAACAGAATAAAATATGAAAAAAACAAGGCCATTACTATTGCTAATTTACTAAAAAAGTATGCTATGAATCAATTATAGTACGCAAACTTAATTGATCATAATAATGACAAATAAACTGTTAGGCAGCTAACGAAGTATGAATTTTGGTCTAGTTGCAAAATTTAAAAATAGCAATGATAATTTGCTCTATTTATAAACAAAATTATGAGTAAAAATAAAAAAATCTGTCATCAATCCGTTCAAAATAAAATTTATTAAAATAAATATTTAAATATAAAAAGTGAGTGTAGTAAATTTTCCATTTTTAGTTTTCCTTTGCGATAAAATGAGCTACCAAATATAGCACAAATATCAAATATATTAATAGTATGCTTGACTTATTTAAATAGTAATTGCGATCTTGATATAAACACCAATCCCATTATATATATATATATATATATATATATATATATATATATATATATATATATATATATATATGTATATATATATATATATAAAAGTGAAAATTAAGCATTATAAAATGTAGAAAATACATTTCATTCAGTTGACCGGTTTCGACCTTATTGGGAATTTTGCAATTACTGTCCAGAATTTGTCGAGGTAAGATGGCTCAGTGGTCAAAAAATAAATTCCGTAGCAGATGTGAACAGGTAGGCACACTGTCTACACAAATTTCTGGACAGTTAATGAAAATTTCATCAACGTCTACTAGTTTTTAAATATATATATATATATATATATATATATATATATATATATGTGTGTGTGTAAAATGAGTATCGTGTTTATCTCAAAACCGCATCATTGATTTTTGTGCCCGCGCAACTAATGATCATTTAAAATATGAAATTACCAGCAAAATTAATTAGCTGACAACATTAAATATACGAAGAGTAGTTTAAAAGATTGCTAATAGTTAGATTAAAATATGTGGACTTCTTGATGCTTTTTAAATAGTCGTTCTACAACAGCGCATTAAATTGTTAAACAGGATGCATTGGAATAGACTTGCAGAAGGCTGTGTTTTAAAGCTTACGCTACAGCTGGAATTTGAAACTTGGAGCACTTCTTTGCGCTTTTAGCAAAGAAAGTAAAGCAAATGCTCCCGGATTGCAATCTTAGCTGCGGTCATTCTGACTACCACAGATGTGTAACAGTTAAATACTCTTTGTTGCGAAGAACTAATATATATATATATATATATATATATATATATATATATATATATATATATATACAGAAGTATGTATTAGCTATTGCGAACCTAGTAACAAACTAGTTCAGCTGTGACCAGAAGGACGCACCAAAGACAGCATGCCATTGGAAGTATAAACTCACATTCGTTTCGTACTCACTGGCGACTGATCGAGTAGGAGCCGGTATTACGCCCTTTAACCACTATAGATTTGGTCAAAGAATGTGGAACAATAGGACGGTACAATCTCCTAGACGAACGTGTAAACCTTTAATAGTGAAGCTAACATCATCTAAAGTCTACGACAATGCGACTTCAACGCTAACTCACGCTATATAATATATACCGAGTCTGTAAATGATACTAACACTATGGCTATTGTGTTAGTAACCGATACCAACATTATCGTCCCGAAAAGGTACATGATACTAACACTATGGTGTCTGAGTCGATACATGGTACCAATCTGATGGATATCAATTTATGCTATAGTTCACCGTAATTGAGTATTACAACTATTTCTGAAAACCTGTTACTTCAGTAAGTCCTTACACTTTGGCTTTGATCGATATCTGTTATCACATTTGCGGTAAGCATGACTTCATTGAATTCAATATATAACAGTTAAATACTGTTAGTTGCGGAGAACTTATATATATATATATATATATATATATATATATATATATATATATATATATATATATATATATCAAGTATGTATTGGGTGTTGCTAACCTTGTAACAAATAAGTTCAGTTGTGACCAGAAGAATAAAACAAAGAAAACATGAACGGAAAGTATAATCTCATTCACATTCGTTTCGTGCTTACTGGCGACTCATCAGTAGGAGCCGGTATGACGCCCTTTAACCACTATATATTTGGTCAAGAATGTGGGATAATATTATTATTATTAAATTATTTTACCAAAAAAGAACATTTTACAAACACTATGGTTTCCGAGTCGGTACATTGTACCAACCTGATGGATATAAATTTATGCTAAAGTTCACCCAAATTGAGAATTACAACTATTTCCGAACACCTGTTACTCCAGTAAATCCATACACTCTGGCCTTGACCGATATCAGTTATCACATTTCGCGGTAAGCATGACATCATTGAATTCAATATATTACAGTTAAATACTGTTTGTTGCGAAGAACTAATATATATGCAAGTATGTATTAGGTTTTGCGAACCTAGTAACAAATTTGTTCAGTTGTGACCAGAAGGATAAACCAAAGGCAGCATGAACGGAAAGTATAATCTCATGCACATTCGTTTCGTGCTTACTGGCGACTCATCAGTAGGAGCCGGTATTACGCCCTTTAACCACTTTATATTTGGTAGAAGAATGTGGAATAATAGGACGGTACAATCTCCTAGACGAATGTGTAAACCTGTAATAGTGAAGCTAACATAATCTAAAGTCAACGACAATGCGACTTCAATGCTAACTCACACTATATAATATATATACCGAGTCTGTAAAGGATACTAACACTATGGCTATTGTGTTAGTAACAGATACCAACATTATGGTACCAAAAAGGTACATGGTACTAAAACTATGTTTTCCGAGTCGGTACATGGTGTGATTTAGCGTTGAAGTCGCATTGTCGAAGACTTTATATGATGTTAGCTTCACTACTATAGGGTTACACATTCGTCTAGGCGATTGCACCGCCCTATTATCCTACATTCTTCGACCAAATATATTGTGGTTAATGGACGTAATACCGGTTCCTACTGATGAGTCGCCAGTAAGCACGAAACGAATTTGCATGAGATTATACTTTCCGTTCATGCTGTCTCTGGTTTATCCTTCTGGTCACAACTAAATGAACTAATTTATGAACAAAGAAGAATAGAAAATAAGGACGAAACCGGTCTCCTGGGGGAAATGTTTTTTCTCCGATATAAAATGCTTATATTATGCTGACAAATATATGTATATAATGTGATCGGTGTATATATCAAGTTCACAAACTTGATCTAAAATTTTGTTATCACCGCTCTCGCAACCAGTGGATTTTTTTAATTAATTACTTATTTTATTAATAAT
Organism: Eudiplozoon nipponicum; assembly: GCA_029291075.1. Lineage (NCBI taxonomy): Eukaryota > Metazoa > Platyhelminthes > Monogenea > Mazocraeidea > Diplozoidae > Eudiplozoon > Eudiplozoon nipponicum. Next base: position 64,420 of record JAQBSW010001437.1, on the reverse strand, counting down.
ATTTTCGACGAAACATAACCAGTAGAGCTTACTACATCGGTTCGTAAGTTCTTAGGAATTCCTAGACTTACTTTCTTTAAATAAATATAAGTATTACGACAATTATATTATGTAAGTAATGTATTCTCAGGAAAAATGTTTTGTGACATTAAGGTAGATTGTTCAACGCTTACAATACAGTAGTCTTTACAGCCATATGTCTATAGTTTTTATCTTAAAGACGATACTTTTGATATTCGACAATGTATCTAAAAGGTAATGTTAATCTATTAATCGTCCTGCCTAAGACAGTCTGAGGTCAAGAAATATTGGCGAAGAATTTTAAATTTTAGTTCTCTGGCGTTCCGCTGAAGGTAAATGCAAAACCATGTTTGAGATTTTCTTTTACTTTCCATTTTTTGTAGATGGTAATCAGCTGTAGGTGCATTCATGATCTGTTTCGTGGTAGTCTCCAAAGTTACTCAATGGTAAATTTTCACACGAATAGCCTGTACGAATATGTTAAAATTGAAAGCAATGATAACTGGAAAAGAAATAAACTTTTATCAAGATCGTAAATTGATTTAATTGATTGTTGTCACCGTCCGCGAAACCAATGTTCATTTAATTATGTAAATGTTCAATTTAATACCACTTTCCCATGTAATGACAAACTGGGGATGGAAGTCAATCTGAAGTTCGATGACACTGACAATTTAGCTTAAGATATTGTTGGCATGAACTTCAGATATGTGGAAGAGAAAACAATCTTATCAAACTGGATCGGACTTGGCATCTATAGGGCTCTCATCAGGTACGGTTAGTTGGAAATTTAGATCTAAATGAATGCCATATAAACTCAACAAAAAAGGGACGGCTATCCAAGGAACATTAGTTACCATATAACTCAAAATTGTGTACAGTGTACGGCAGGGTGTTTCGGCGGTTGGAACACTAGGTTCCGAAGCGGACGAGCCCAGGCTAGAGCTCTGTCCGCGGTAAATTCTGAACAGTACGAGATGAGTCCCAATAAGGAAAAAACCGGTCTACAATTCTTGTTTTATACTGATAAGTGCATGTGCATAATAGGTGAGGTGTTTAAATCAAGATCGCAATCTTGATTAAAGTAATTCTATTAATACATTCTTTAAAGTTGTCAGCACCCATGACTTGCTACACATATTTCGGGGATCAGTTTAGAATCTCTTCATTGAAATTAAAGTCAGAATTTCTCTCAAGTTCCAAGTCATATTTAGCAGAGTGCCTAGAAATCACCTATCCATCCATCATTTATATTTATGAAAATGGAACAAACAGATGGTTTGCACGAAAGTGATTTATTTTTTATATAAGAATACACACAGAATTGCTTCCATGCTGCATTTAATAATTTTTGATTATTTCAACGATTAATCTAATTTTCTTGCGTTATTTCGTAAGTTTACCAGTATTTTATTAAATGGACTAAAGTAGTTCACGTATAGTTTTGCTTTTTCACATAAACATCTGCGGGGCTTCAACGTACATTGACAGGCGAACATTTAGTACAATCCACGATATTGTACATCGCGTCATTCTAAAATCTGGAATCAAAATATTATGCATCAATGAGGTTTTAATAGGTAAGTAAATGATATTTCCAAGTTATTTTTTACTTTATTTTCAGGATACGTACATAAGGGGTATATTCTAACTTGAAAATTGTTGCTTGGACAATTAAAGCTTAATTTAAATTTGCATCTGGGCAGCCAATTCTATCATTAAATTTAACTCACTATGCTAACATTCCTGAATACATCATATCCCTTACATTTTTAACCGGCGTTTGGCGACTGATTTGTAAGAGGTGATACCATGGCCAAACTGTCATGGCTAAAGTGTTAATAACGTCAACACGTCAAAATTTGCTACCGGAATGTATGATTTGTCCTCCAAGTTTATTGAAAATTCTATTATCTATTAGTAAAATGTTCTACAAAAGGACCCAAGTTATTAAAATATGGCTTCATAGTGAAAAATGCCGCATTCGTCTCTATTTTCCAATTAATTGCATGGAAAGTGTTTTATCATGAAATTGAGCTACTGTGTATCACTTTCGTAGTTCGACAGAATCTTTTTGAATCTATCACCTGCTATTAAATGAATGTTGCCATCAACACCCAACACATAGTATAATAGGAAATTGTATTTACTGACGCGTTTTGTCTCATACAATCGAGTTTTGTGTCATGATTATTGTGGAGTCATTCGGAATTCGGCTAAATTAAGCGATGCAGGATAATATATGAATATTAATTCTTAAAATATATTTAAAAAAATTATTTCCGTGTTTGTATTTTGAGAATAATTACAAAATGTACAGTAGCGCTTTATCTCAATTTAATAATCTAATTTACTGGATAAATAAAAGGTATGTTTTACTATGATATAAATAGACTGAAATGTTACTCATTTATTATTGCGGAAAAGTAAAATGTAAGAAACATAACTAAGCGTCATTTAACATTGTGTTATGATAGCACAATGGTAAGACCAGTGCAGGGAAAACATCTCAAACTTGATTTAAATTATTTTTTAAAATTGTTTGCATTTTGAAAACACCAACCATTGTATTTAACCAGGGTCAAAACGAAATAACAGACAAAATTCACTAACAAATTTCTGAGTGTTTCGACCTTCCATGATCATCATCAGAGTACGACGGCAGGGTCCGACCATCGAGGATCAAACCGCATTGCATATACATATGGAAATCAAATTTAGATATGCGGCTCTCACCTCTAGCAGTCTCGCATACATTGAACTTGACTGGAAATGTCGGCTGCACAATTTCTATGCTAGAGGTGAGAGCCGCATATCTAAATTTGATTTCCATATATATTCAATGCGGTTTGATCCTCGATAGTCAGTTTGCCGTCGTACTCTGATGAGAATCATGGAAGGTCGAAACGCGTCAGTGTGTTGCGGCTGGCGGTAGTTTTGTTATGTTGTTCAAAGACTGGTTAAATACAATGGGATCGGTGTTTACTTCAAGCTCGCAACTTGATTTAAAGAATTGTTACCACAACCCGCGAAATCAATTATTTTTAAATTGGTTTAAATTATTTTTATCACCACTCGGACAGTTAATGACTGTTTCGTCGTATAACTTTTATATTTATGGCGAAATCTGCAAAGTGTTATAGTTTTTGAATGCATACAAAGTGTACAGACAACATTTCCACTGAAGTTAGTTGTGTGCAGGGCTCCTAGAAGAGAGTGTAGCGCGTCCAATTTTTCTTTTCTTATATATTCATTTGGTTTGTCTCTCGTAAGTGTGTATACCGTCGTGCTATGATAATGACCGTGAAAAGTCGAAACGCATAAGTACGTGTGACTGATGGTAGATTAGCTGGGGTTTTCAAACTGATCAGGTACAATGGAATTGTATCTTTATCAAGCTCGTAATCTGAATTTAACGAATTGTTATTCTCCCCGCGTAATCAATCATCTGCTGCATCTGCCGAAAACAGATTGAACACAGATACAATTCCAATTACAGATAGCATTGGACACATTTCAAAAAGATATTTTGTTTTTCAAATTTGGTACCATGTACCGATTCGGAAACCATAATGTTAGTACTACAATGTTGGTATCGGTTACTAACACAATAGCCATAGTGTTAGTATCCTTTACAGACTCGGTATATATATTATATAGAGTGACTTAGCGTTGAAGTCGCATTGTCGAAGAGTTTATATGATGTTAGCTTCACTAGTGCAGGTTTAAACATTCGTTGATGAGATTGTATCGTCCTTTTATCCCAAATTCCGCACACAAATATATAGTGTTTAAAGGGCGTAATACCAGCTCCTACTGATGAGTCGCCAGTAAGCACGAAACGAATGTGCATGAGATTATTCTTTCCGTTCATGCTGTCTTTGGTTTATCCTTCTGGTCACAACTGAACTAATTTGTTACTAGGTTCGCAACAACTAATACATACTTCCATATATATATTAGTTCTCCGCAACAAACAGTATTTAACTGTTATATATTGGCAGAGTAAGTTTGGTGGTGGATATTACCAAATGTATTTCAGCTAAAATATATATGAAAACCAATACAGAATGCAAACTTGATTTAATATTTTTTATATTCCAGATTACGAACTTGATATAAACATCTGACCCATTGTGTATGTATATTTGTCAGTATGAACTACGTATTGTAAAGTTTGGAAAAGGAAATTCATCCGATAGACCGGTATCGTCATTATTGGGAACTCATCACGCACGTCCAGAATTTGCTGCGGGCAGGACTCGAACCTGGGCACGTCTGCTTCGGAATCTAGTGCTCTAACCACTGAACCACCCTGCGCTTTCATAGTGAAATGCGAAATAATGTCTTTATTCTATTTGTAAATTCTGAAATAATATATATTTTTTTCACTTTTTATTTAGACCCAGTGAATTTTTTTTTCATTTCTACAATAAATATTTTGATAAGATAGAGCGAAAGCGCTTCTGTATAACGTAGACATTGTATGCTAAATTCGTACTAGGGTATAAATGTGTTGCACATATGCAAGTTCATTGTCCTACACACAGTGTTGCTAATTATGATAGTGTTTAGAACTAGTTATTAACGTTTAAAAATTAACTAAGCCAAAAAATACTTGGAGGTTCTCCACATCATACCTAACCCATCGAATTCGATATTTCCTTGTGGTGGAAAATTCAAAAACAATTAGAGAACAAAATATAGGTTTTTGTGCATGTTAATTTGCCGGAAGTATTACGTGGCCAGAAGCGAATGACGTGATTGAAGCCAATTGCGCAATGCTAACATTTGATAATTTTCTTATTAAATTATGCGTTAAATTTTGATTCAATGCAGGAAAGGAGACAATTTCATCTGAGCCAACATCATTGGTTAATTCTGGCAATGCGAAAACAAGCACATTGTTAGTATGTATTAGGTGTTGCGAACCTAGTTCAGTTGTGACCAGAAGGATAAACCAAAGGCACCATGAATAGAAAGTATAATCTCATGCAAATTCGTTTCGTGCTTACTGGCGACTCATCAGTAGGAGCTGGTAATACGCCCACCCACTATACATTTGGGTGAGGCATGTGGGATAATCGGATTGTACAATCTCCAAAATATATAGTGGTTAAAGGTCGTAATACCGGCTCCTACTGATGAGTCGCCAGTAAGCACGAAACGAATGTGCATGAAATTATACTTTCCGTTCATGCTGCCTTTGGTTTATCCTTCTGGTCATAACTGAACTAATTTGTTACTAGGTTTGCAACACCTAATACATACTTGTACATATTAGTTCTCCGCAACAAACAGTATTTAACTGTTAAGAATATTGGTAGCTTGTATAAAGAATAAACTTACTTTTTTCTCTCCATGTAAAAGCTAAAGGAAAAATACTAAAATATATTTATCATTTTCGAATCACAGGATGGTTATAGACAATCAATGATTGCTCGGATGAGGTTAACAATTATTTTAATAAAGTTTTATAATTTGTAACAAAAATCAATCGATTTATTTATTAGTCACTCGTGAAAGCAAAAAATCGTCATTTCCAAGTAGTGACATCTTTCCATCGTTTATGATCCTAGGCTCAATACGACGGCTGACTGACTAAGTAGTATTAATTATTTAAATTAAGGTTGCGATCCTGATATAAATACCAGTCCATTATAAACACACATTTGTGAGTAGAAGTTAAGAATTTTATAATGTAGAAATATAAATTCATCTAATATAAAGACAATTCATCCACTTGTCCGGTTTCGTCTTTATTGGGAACTCATTACGTACTATTCAGAATTTGCCATGGACAGGACTCATACCTGGACTCGTCTTCTTTGGAATCTAATGCTCTAGCGACAGAGTGCACTCTGAACACAACTTTCAGTTATATGCTAATTAACGTTTCTGGGTTAGAATTTTCTTTAAGCGAAACTTATTTTGCATCTCTTTCAAATTTAATTTCCAATCTGTCATAATTGAGCAGACACCAAGCTGTTTGGAAAGGTGTTTTTGAATTAAAGATCTATACACATTAATTTATGCTTACTATGGTTTACCCTTTAGGTCCTGTTTGAATTGATTTTCTACTGGATGCGCATCATCTAATTTAAACTAGTGAATATATATTCGTTTTCCGCAACAACCAATATATGACTTTTCTATATTTAGTTGTTTAATTTAATGATTACGGCGTAATGAGCTAACTGTTAAATATCAAGGCCAGATTTTACAGTTATATTTAGCAAGGCGCATTTACACCGACCCCATATTAGGATCTCAATTTATCAGGAAGTTGTAATTGTCAAGTTCATGTGTCATCATCATTTCAACCAAAACTTGTACATCAGAACATCAAAAGCAATTTCACACGTCAGAACTAATTTGGAGCATAAACAAAAAAATGAGAACAAGACTCCGTCGACGAGTTAGATATAAACTTAACGTAGAAAACATCAATTTTGGCAGTAAGCTCGCATAAAGATATGCTTGCAGAGAAATAAAAATGCCTCTAAGATGGGCTTTAGTAAATGTGTCCGGCCACATGTATAAGATATTGAAAAACATAAAGGCGGATCTCACCCTTAGTAGTCTTGCGTAAATTTCACTAAATAACAAACGTGCAATCATTATTCCAGTCGAGCAAATTGGACAGGAGTCTAATAGAGATGAAAGTCATATTTCCAATTTCCATTGCCTTAAAATTTTATTGTGGTTTTACAATTATTTGTCTATTTGCTTTCATTTTATCTTGAACACCATGCCATTTCAAAGCTCGCCAATATCGGTGACTGATTTCGGTTTTAAAATGGTGTGAGACCGGTCCAATAATGCATAGATGGTGTTTCAGTTAATTATGCAAGATCTGTATAAATATTATAGCAAATCGGTTGATTTATTGTTAATAAAAAGCTATCAGATTTTAAAAAGATTTATCTAAGTTTATCATTAATGTCTAGAGCTCAACAAAGCAGTAAAACCTGACACACTATAGGAAACTTTGTTTGAGTAAAATGGAAATTTAATGCTTTGGCAAAATTTGAATTATTTTCTAATTAATCTGTTTATATTCGGTCTGGAAATGTAATATCTAGACAAATATTATTATTAAAATTGGTTAGAAGCTGAACTAGTCGACGTTAACTTTTAAATTCCTAATATAATTTTATGAAATAGCAGCATAAATGCTTTTAGTACATTCATGTTTTCTGACGCTTTCTTAAGTCAAACCTACACTCTCCAAAAAATTTCTCGATTTAAAAACAATCTTGAAATAGGAAATATGTCTTTAAAAAGAGGAGAATCTGACAACAAAATCAAAACTTTTCCCTAGTACGAAAAATATTGTCTCTGAATGTCTGAATTCCCACATTACCATTTTTAATCTTCAGTGAAAATTAATAGAACTTTAATTTTTAAGTTTACCTCTCTGAATTATTCAATCATAAATTATTAAGTAAATAATTCTTCTCAATATGAGGTTACAAAACTAAATCGATGTAGATTAGTTATTAAATGAAACATTGAAATTAAATATTCATGAATTGTAATGTCGTACAGATTATTTGATGTTTCTACTTAATGATAATAAGTAACATGAAAGATTGACAAAAAAATTACATTTAAGGAAGCATTGGTTGCGCGAGTGATTATTAAAAGAAGCTCACTGACTTGATGTTAAAATTAATCCTATTTACCTAACTAGTTTACGGACTTGTTTTGACCTTTCATATTCACTATCTGGGCACCAGAACAAACTTAAATACAAAGCATCAAACCTAAATTGCATACAGCGTGTTAAAAATTTTAATACGACCTTTTACCATTTACATGTCTGGCTCTAGTTTCTTCACGTCCATGGACATAAATTTTTCTGCAGCTTTACAATTTCTATACAAATTATTCTATTAATTATTTAACTTATTTAAATCAAGTTTTCAATCTTGATATAACAACGTCTCATTATATAAATACATTATTAAGTATAAACTTAGAAATGCATACAGTAGAAAAGGCAATTCAACCAATAGATCAGTTGCATTCTTATTTTAAACACTTCAAATACTGTCCAGATTTTGACGTTAACAGGGCTCAAATAAACTCTCGTTATTGAATAGACAACAGGCAATCTGGGGGAGTGTTATTGAATCTACAATTTATCAATTTATAAAACTAAATCATCATTGATTGCGTGGATGGTGATAAAAATTAGCTTAACTTGATGAACGGGCATGTTATAGACATTAATCCCATTATATATATATATATATATATATATATATATATATATATATATATATATATATATATATATATATATATAAAAGTTTCAATTAACATTGCATATTGTGGCAAAGGAAATTCGTCAAGTAGACTGGTTCCGCCCTTATAAGGAGCTCGCCAAGTACTGTGCAGTATTCTGAGACGGAAGTGGTTGGAATGGGGGAAAATTTGCTTCGGAGTCTGTACTGAAGTTAGAGCCTCGTTTATGGCAGAATTTTTGACCGTACTTGAATAGTTTATAAAAGCCGGTCTATTTGGTGAAATACCCTTGCTACTTTATATAAGGATTAGTGGTACTGACACATGTTTATGTTCAGAATGTGATTTATGTTCATATAAATATAGCAAAATCGGTTAAAATTAATTAATATCACTACCCGCGCAATCAATGCTGATTTAGTTAAATATAGCTTGTTAAAATGCAAACAGTTCACATTTAAACAAATATAGAATAAAAATATTTATTTGCTCATAAATTTGACCAAACATTTTAAAAGATTTAACACAATGATTTTTCGAATATTGTGACCTATGCGAATTGTGCACTAGCAACATAGCGTAACTGGTTTCGCATTGATATATTTATCTGTTCACCTGCCTAACAGGTGCATGGTCATTTATGTGCATCACACTTACGGGAGGATTTGGTCTACATTTCAACGATTGTTCTGTTGCTCAGTATATAAAATGATAAATCTAAAATTTATTTCTTCAATTTATAGAAACAAATAATTATTTTGTTTAAATCAAGTTTGCGCGCTTCTGATAAACACCAATCCTCTTTATCCAACCAGTCATACGACATAGCAACTATACTGTTAGTAGAACGTACTGACCTACCATGAAAATAATTGTTGCTCGACGGTATACTGCCTACCGGGATTCTAACCGCAATGCATATATAAGAATCGAAATATCATATGTGCTGCTCTCAATTCTAGTAGTCTCGCAATTATTGTACTTGTTTGGCACAATTAGCTAAAAATTTTCGATTTAGTCACAAACATATCATTTTTTCAGAATTCACCACACACATATAAGTTGTACAAATGCACAGGCATTGATTTTATGCGTGCTGATGACAAAAATTGAGCACAGTATTTAAATCAAATTTTGGATCTTGAAATAAGCACCAATCCCATTACATACATATATTTTTCATTATAAACAAAGTATTTTATGGTATGAGAATGATAATTCATCACGTAGACCGCTTTCGTCCTTGGTGGGAATTCATCACGTACCGTCTAGAATTTGTTTCTGACAAGGCGCTCACCTGGGCAAATCTGCATCGGAATCTGTTGTTCTAACCCATTAAACAACTTGCCCTACGCTACAAGCAGTTCTTAATAATATAATAACAATTTTTTCTTGCTTGACCCTTCATTTTTGTTCGAGGACATATGTCATCTGTTTAGAATTAAATTTATAATTAGCCACTCACAAACTGTCTGCATAGACCAAGGATGACGCTACCAGTGGAATTAGTATTTTCTGCAATTTTAGTTTTTATTACAATGGCCTAGCAAAATTAGAGTTATACTGCATTTTTTCAACCGTTTAACCAACCTTATTTTCTCAATCACATATCGCGCAAATGATGCGTTTAGGTAAACCAGGATTTGAGTATTACGAAAATAAAGTAAAAAACAAAGTTTTGTTTATTCTTCAATGCTTCTAAATGAGTATTCAGAAGAGCGTTACAACACGGATAGGCATATATGTCAATCCATACGGTTTGCTTATATTCGTTCCATATATGTCAATTCATACGAGAGTAAACATACAAATATGCATGTGGTGATCAAATTTTGCCATCAAGTATCAGAAATCGCCGAAATTCCTTTCTAATTCTATCAGAGCTAGTCTCAATTAAGCGACCGTCACATATTAGCGGATTCATGTGCAATTATTTACATGCTGTCCCGTTTTCCTTTTAACATACTTTAAACGGACGTATGGCCTCATTAGCAGACGAATATTTTCAATCCACATTCGGAATTAAAGTTATCCCTAACAAGTTCAGGTAACCAATCCTAACAATTTATTTTGTTATTAGAATGATTGTGGTGCTAATTTCTGTTAATATGATGCAAAGACTATTCATAACTTCTTTTAGTTTCCGTTATATAATATATTTTCAATTTCGGTTATCATTTATATTGTAGAAGAAAGCTTTAATTCCTATTTTATTTAACAATAATTGATTACGCGGGTGGTGGTAACATTAATTTAAATCAAGTTTGCGAGCTTGAAGCAAACACCAATCCCATTGTATTTAACCAGTCGTCGAACAACATAACAAAATTTCCGCCAGTCGCAACGCACTGAAGCATTACGACCTTCCAATATCATCATCCGAGTACAACGGCAAACTGACTATCGAGGATCAAACCGCATTGAATATATATGGAAATCAAATTTAGATATGCGGATCTCACCTCTAGCAGTCTCGCATACATCGAACCTGACTGGAAATGTCGGCTGCAAAGTTTCTATGCAGTCACGAACATTAACTGTTTGTAGCTTTCGCCACATATACATATATAGGTAATACAATTTAACAATAAAAGATTGCGTGGGTGGTGGTAACAATTATTTGAATCAAGTTCGCGAAATTGAAGTAAACATCAATCCCATTGTATACAGCCAAACGTCGAACAACATAGCAAAACTACCGCCAGCCGCAACGCACTGACGCGTTTTGACATTCCGTGATCATCATCAGAGCACGACGGCAAACTGACTAGCGTGGATCAAACCGCATTGAATATTTATGGAAATCAAATTTAGATATGCGGCTCTCACCTCTAACAGTCTCGCATACATTGAACCTGACTGGAAATGTCGGTTGCACAATTTCTATGCCGTCACGAACATTAACTGCTTGCAGCTTTCGCCACATATACATATATAGGCAATAAATTATAACAATAATTGATTGCGCGGGTGAGGGTACCAACTATTTAAATCAAGTTTGCGAGCTTGAAGTAAACACCAATCCCATTGTATTTAACTTGTCGTCGAACAACATAACAAAACAGTTAAATACTACTTGTTGTGGAGAACTAATATATATGCAAGTATGTATTAGGTGTTGCGAACCTAGTAACAAATTAGTTCAGCTGTGACCAGAAGGATAAACCAAAGGCAGCATGAACGGAAAGTATAATCTCATGCACATTCGTTTCGTGCTTACTGGCGACTCATCAGTAGGAGCAGGTATTACTCTCTTTAACCACAATATATTTTGGTCAAGAATCTTGGATAATAGAACGGTACAATCTCCTAGACGAATGTGTAAACCTGCAATAGTGAAGCTAACATCATATAGTCTACGACAATGCGACATCAACGCTAACTGCTATAATTCCATGTTAAATGTTTCTTGAAGGAATGGCGTTGTTGCGATACTGAATTAATTGAAATTACCTGATCTGCGTTTTGACTAACGGAGCTTTCATTGTTCAAGTAATTTTCTTTTTTCATAATATTTCGATCTACATTACCGTAGATCGAAATATTATGAAAAAAGAAAATTACTGGAACAATGAAAGCTGCGTTAGTCAAAACGCAGATCAGGTAATATCAACGCTAACTCACACTATATAATATATATACTGAGTCTGTAAAGGATACAAACACTATGGCTATTGTGTTAGTAACCGATACCAACATTATTGTACCGAAAAGGTACATGGTATTAACAGTATCGTTTCCGAGTCGGAACTAATTTGTTACAAGGTTCGCAACAACTAATACATACTTGCATATATATTAGGTCTCCGCAACAAACAGTATTTAACTGTTATATAATGAATTGAGTGATGTCATGCTTACCGCGAAATGTGCTAACTGATGTCGATTAAGGCCAGAGTGTATGGATTTACTGGAGTAACAGGTATTCAGAAATTGTTGTAATTCTCAATTTCGGTAAACTATAGCATAAATTAATATCCATCATGTTGTTACCATGTTCCGACTCGGAAACCATAGTGTTAGTACCATGTACCTTTTTGGTATAATATTGTTGGTATCGGTTACTAACACAATAGCCATAGTGTTAGTATCCTTTACAGACTCGGTATATATATTATATAGTGTGAGTTAGCGTTGAAGCAGCATTGTCGTAGACTATATGATGTTAGCTTTTCTACTGCAGGTTTACACATTCGCCTAGGATATGGTACCGTCCTATTACTCCACATTCTTGACCAAAATATATAGTGGTTAAAGGGCGTAATATCGGCTCCTACTGATGAGTCGCCAGTAAGCACGAAACGAATGTGCACGAGATTATAATTTCCATTCATGCTGCCTTTGGTTTATCCTTCTGGTCACAACTGAACTAATTTGTTTCTAGGTTCGCAACACCTAATACATACTTAAATAACAAAACTACCGCCAGACGCAACGCACTGACGTGTTTCGACCTTCCATGATCATCATCAGAGTACGACGGCAAACTGACTATCGAGGATCAAACCGCATTGAATATATATGGAAGTCAAATTTAGATAAGCGGCTCTCACCTCTAGCAGTCTTGCGTACATTGATCCTGACTGGAATATTTGTTTGAATATTGTTATTTTACCAAAAATGTCCTGGATTTGATGATACACATTTTGAATATGTACTGACGGTTAGACATCAAATTTATCAGTTTGCCTCAATAATATTTATTCTTCTAGCCAACTATTTTCAGTAAGAAAGAATTATATGTAGTTACACCTCCTAGAATGATAAATCACGTATTAATTCTATCATTAAAAATATACGAAATATACTTTTTTCGAGAGTAAAATTTAGGCACATTTATTTCTCATACTCGTCATCACAAATTCAAATTAACTATATATCATGAAGAGACCTAATGACTAAATATTATATTTCAAATGTTTTTTCATTAGTGAATAATTCTTTTGCAATCATTAACAAAAATCATTGTCCCATCGTGGCACCTCTAATTTGCTTATACAATTAATTTTTGAACGTGAAATATGTTGATGCCATGCAAATTACCATTGTCTACGAGATTTAAGAAATGATTTTTCCAGCTAAATTTTTAGAACACCAGGTTAATAATTATTTTAATAAATTCATAGCTACTTTCACAATTGTACAAATATTCATTGCTATAACATTTAAACTATCTAAATTATCATTAAATATTTTTTAACAATGTCGTTTAATGGTAATATTTAATTAAATTTTAATTTAAAATTTTATGTTGAATTCTGTCGCGTAGAAATTTTTTCAACCTGTAATTACTTAAGTTTCGAAACTAACACTAAACCGAAAGCAGTCGTATTGTTCATTAATCTATGTTCAAAACATACACTCATGGTGGCATTGTGTCCAGTTTTGAACGAGTTATGATGCACAAAGTTCGTTTCGTTCGAATGGATTTCTGCATTAAAAAATAACTTAAATTCTTGTTTTCGCATATTAGTATAAATTTTGTTAATTATATCAGACATCTCTTTATCATAATGTTGGCCATAATACGTGTTATAAGCTGATAGTTTAATCAACACTGCGGATCCTATTTGTCCGTTTTGAATCATGTTACATCTCTGGATGATAAAAGTCACTCGAAGTGTTTTATTTCATAACTAGCTTACAATTTAACACACCATTTAACTAATTTCATGTCAGTCTTCACATTGCAAATATATCTTTTTTAAGCTCCTTATTTATAGAGACCAACAATTCAAAACTTTGATTCAAATGATATAGTTATTTTCAGTTAAATTCCATTGTAAATAAATTAACTTTTGTTCGAATGTGATTGAGATATATTTTCCAGAAAATTGCGATTATAAATGTCAAGATTTGGTAATACATTTACTTGCCTCAGCCTAATTTCCTCATTTCACTCTCTTTATTTATCTGTGAATTCCACCGTGCAGGTAAGATCAGTCACGAGGTAAGAAAACTTGAATTAAATAAATAAATAATTATATATATATATATATATATATTCAACTCACTTAATAGAGTAAGAGCATATTATCTAAAGCAACTTTTTGAGACCAGTCCAATGAGGTAGCAAATCTACTCTCTGTCAAACATACGGAGTTACCGATGAGGGTTTTATGTTATGCGGCGTATTTAAAAATGGAATTGGGGTCTTTCTTAAGTCTTAAAGCTTAGTTTAGATAATTGCTCCCACAGTCAATTTATTTAGGCATTCTTGCCGCCGTTTTCTTGTGCAAGAGAATTGATAGCTCTCGTAGTTCGGTGTAATCTTGAAATCTTTACATTTCCAGGTGCACCGAATTTTGTCCTTAATTGCTGGGTTCTCACTTATCCCTCTATTTGGAAGCCATCCATCATGAAATGTAAAAGATTCAAGAATTGACCGACCTACGACTGTTATCAGTTTTCCCGCACAAGAAAATGGCGTCGAGCATAAGAACAGGAGGGACAGCACTGCGCAATTCACATCAAAATTTAAGCCTCAGTCAAACACGCTTGCTTTCCTCAATAATTGAACAATGTGAAAAATATACGACAGTTTGAAGTAAACATGATGTTGATTGCACCGATAAATCAGCTGCGAATTAGCGCAGTCTAAGAATAAAGACGCATTCAGAGTTGTTGCAAGGGATCTCATATCTGCAATCGAAATTTTTCTCTTATTTCCAAAAGCTTGTGTTGACAAACCTGTATGCTGCCTCTAAATATTAAATTAATAAGTGTGCCAGCTCTTGTGTGCGAGAGTGGGAATTTTGGTCAGGTTGGGAAAAACTACGATTAGAACACTCTATAAATGAAGGTAAAGTAAAAAGCTACATAAAATATAGAAATAGATCTTCCAGATTTGACAGAATTTCTTTCACCAATTACAAATAAGTTATATAGTCTGAAGATGGACCGAGCTGAAGAATAGCCAATTGCCACGAAATGATTACACATTCTTTTCATATGTAATTGAGCCCAACTCCTTATTCATACAAAAGATTCATTTTTCTAATGACGCCATACTTATTAGTTATTATTATAATCGAGGTTGCGGTCTTGATATAAACACCTGACCCATTAATTACTTACATATGTCAGTGTAAACTAAGAATGGTATAGTGTAGAAAAGGCAATTCATCCAGTAGACCGGTTTCGTCCTTATTTGGGAACTCATCATGTACTGGCCAGAATTTCTACACTATACAATTCTTAGTTTAAACTGACATATGTAAGTAATTAATGAGTCAGGTGTTTATATCAAGATCGCAACCTTGATTATAATATTTGTTATCACCACCCGCGCAACCAGTGTTCGTTTAATTATACTTATTAGTTGCTTGATGAAATCCGAAAAGTTAGTCAATTGACCTGAACATATTCTCTTGAATGAACCGCATAAAACTACATTTAGATAATCCTATCCAATGGTGTATGTATGTGAGTGCTCAAAAAACTGAAAAAAAACCCGCGAATATTACAACAATCTTGTCACAACAGGTAACGTTTGCTGTGCGGAAATACATAACTTGTGAAAAAGATAGCAAAAATGTTTGCGTGCGCATATAATCATAAACGTGAATAATTTTGAGAGAGCAAAAATAAAAATGAGCAAAAAATAGACCCTCGGAAATTAGAGGTTAACCTTCATGTTCCACTTCGAGAATTCGTGAACGTGAAGATGCGCCCAAAGGATCATGGCGTTCGATGCCAGTCCACTGCGGTGAACTGTGTTATTAATTTACATAAACGACAAAAGAAATGGGATTCAATTCGGCCCGCACAGATGGGTAATGTGAAAAATGGATTGAAAAAGTACAGATAATGAAATAATGTCAGATAAGTTGCAAAACATAGATTAATGAGAGTTAAATGTAAATTCAGAACTGAAGTACCAAAATTAAAACTATTTTAAAAAGCAAACTTATCGAAATACGCGAAGCGTTAAGTTAAGCTGCCTGCATCCAGGTGTTAGAATCTTTCCCCCATTAAGGTATACAGATCCGCAATTAAAAAACGATCAGGAATTTGTTATCATATTCATGCATTATTTTCGATTACCCAGATACCCGTTTATTATTGCCTGCACAATATGTAGAACAGAAGATAAATTAAAATATTTAAACACTGTTCGCTTTTTAGCTTCACTCTTGGGACATTAGGTGAAATTATTATTATTTGAATTTAGAAGAAACAATTCTGGCTAAATACGACTAGAATTACGCCCAGATTGTCGTAAACTTTCGAAAAGCATAAACAACACTGCATTAAGGTTTTGCCTCTGTCATGTCTTTATGACAATGAGTTTTTCTTTGGAGATAAAAATATGGTAAAATAAACTCAGGTTAAATAAAGAATTGAATTATTTGTAAAAATCTGAAACAGCTTTTTTCTTGTAAAATATGGTTAGAATCCATTATGACATGAGGAGCTAAAATAAACATCCTATATCCTGGGTTTTCATTTGATTATGTGGGTGGTAAATGATCTGATTTTTCGATTTACTTATATTTCTTGTTTTGGTTTATTTGTAAGCGCATTTGTGTATATGTATGTCTGTGTGTGAGCGTGTAGGGTCCAATCTAATTGTATTGCAGAGTGATGTTTGAGATCTTGTCATTCGTGTATTAAGGGATTGAGTTTTGATGGTCTTCGCTTTTCTATTTGAATGGTTGTGCAATGCGAGCGTAACGTCTTAATTCTAGTCTGTTTGCGTTCACGGGTTGTCGCTTTGCTGTAGCAGTTTTGCAAAGATCCGATTGATTCCCGTTTCCAGGTACGCATCGATTTCGTCCTCTTATTGGCTGGGTACGGATTCGTCCCTTTCTTCCGAAGGCTTCAACATCGTTCATACAAACCACTGGAAATGAGGTACGAGCCAGTCAACGAAGATTAGATCGCACCTCATTTATCCAGTAACCGAAGATTAGATCGTATCTCATTTCCAGTGATCAATATGAACTATTCTCAATCCTTCGTAAGAAAGGAACAAATCCACACTCAGCCAACAAGAAGATTAACGCGATGCATAATTTGAAATTGGGATCATTCGAATCTTTCCGAAACTGATTGTGCAATGCAACAACCTTTGGGCACAAATCACGGAGAATCAAGGTGTTTGCTTTGTTTTCTGTTACGTGTATGATTCTTTCTTCCGCATGCGTCATTTTTCGATTCGCTTTGTTCTTATATTTCATTCTGTCACCCTGGTAATAAATTCTGTCACTGTTAATGATGGTAGTGACGCTGTTTGCACAGCTGTTTATTCTCTATTTTGTTGCCAATCCGAGCTATTCTTTGTACAGGATGGTATAATTAGTGTTCTAGGTCGCCTGGATACTAATTAAATGTTTTTGGATTATGTGTTACATGACTGGACGATTAAAGTATGATGACGGTGAAATTTTTGTATGTTTAGGCCGGGTATTTCCTTTTTTTACATAAAGAGATTCGTATATGTATAATACTTTTTCGGATAGTATTTTGTGTAAAACTGAGAAATGTATCAAATTGGCTTTATGCCTCGCTCAAATATATGCTCTTAGATATCTGATTTTCCTGTTGGTGCCAGGCCTTTTTAAATCAATTTCTGCGATATTTTTAGCTAGATTCTGTTGATCAATCACTTTTGCGTACGCTCAATTTATGTCACCGCACATGCATATGAAATTTGCCATTATTAATGATTTGGATAGGATTGGCAATTGATATTTGATTTGTATTTTCTTTCAGTATTCGTTTTCTGGTTTGTAGTTAATTGCCTAAGGACTCGTTAGTGTCTATGGTGTGTGTGTGTATGTGTGTGTGACACGCTGACGTCGAGGCGGTTATAGATATACCAGAATAGACAAGATTAATGCCTTAGAAGTACTCAACCTGTCTGGTTGATGCATTGCATTTGCTTTCCTAGGAAGTAATTAATTTGTGCCGACCAAATAAATATATACCACAAAATCGGGCAATGTGCCAGAATTATCACTATAATTAGGACTATATGACGCATGCTCAACTGCTGTTCCATTGAAACACTTTTCCATTTCAGCCTTTAAGTTTATCACATAAATATATAAATTTTCAATCTTTGTTATCGTTATCTTATGTATTTAATGCATGTTTCACAGTAAGAAGCAAGTAAATTAGCATAAAATTCTCATACAGTTCAAATTCGCTTGGTTGTGCTGCGTGAACATAGTTCATCCAGACTTGAAGACAACTCACTCAGTATTAAGTCGAATGATTTAGCACACTGAGTTTGTTTTTTATATGATAATCAAAAACTTGATTTACCGTATTGACATTACTACTCGCGTATTTAGTGAGAGTTTAATAGCTGCGGTTTTTCGGTATATTGTTCCAATTGTGTGGCTTAAATATTTGGCTCGGTCCCGAATGATAATAGCTCATTTTTTAATATACAAAAAAATAACTTCATTTCGCCTTATAGTTATGATATTTGTAATAATTTTACCGTTATTATTATAAGCATCGTCATCCTTTTCCTCCTCCACTTAAAAATCATCGGCATTATTATTATTCCCATTGTTATTATTATTATTATTATTATTATTATTATTATTATTATTTTATTATTAATTTTATTATTATTATTTCATAAATTGTTGTTGTTCTTCCTCTACATATTTATTATTATTATTTTTATTATTATTATTATTATTATTATTATTATTATTATTATTATTATTATTATTATTATTATTATTATTATTATTATTATTATTATTATTATTATTATTGATAATATCAGTAATAATAATATAATTATTAATGTAAAATATTATTATTAATATAAATGTTATTACTTTTACTAATATTTTTGTTATTATTTAATAAAATTTATTGTTGTTCTTCTTATACTCCTTCATATCATTATTCTTATTATTAATGTTAATAACAATATAATTATTATTAATATTAATATTATTATGATTATTATTATTATTATTATTGTTATTATTATTCATATTATTATGGATATTACTAATATTATTGTAAATAGCATTAATAATAAAACTATTTTTAATATTTTTGTTTTAATTATTCTTATTCTTTTTTAAAATTTTTATTAAAACTTTGATGGTTACGCACATTTGACAAGATGATTTTATATTTCAAAAGTGACTTACTCATCTTTTGTTGTGTTCTGGTTAATAGTGCTTCGTTGATGCTGTTGTTGGTGCATTTCTTCAAACCCATACGTAGATGAAGCCGTCTGATTATGTCGCGTTGGTTGGCTTGGGCTGAGTAAGTGCTGCTGTTGCCTATCCGAGTAGTTGGAAGTGGTCCGTATTGTGGTCGTCGATTTCTCGTGGTCTAAGTTGGATCTCAGCGGTGTATGGTAAAGGCTGGAATGCGGAACCTGTTAGGCACGCATAAATGCACAAATTATTGCAGAAATTAATGCGTAAGTTCCTCTTGGCATTAGTCAACGAATTCAAAAAAATTAGCAAAATTTCGATCGAATTTACATGATTGAATTTGGAAATAGGGCATTAGAATTTGATAATTGATTTTACGAAATTATCTGCTGATTCAAAACTAATTAACAGCGGAGCAGTTCAAGGTAGATTGCACTTATAAAAAGGCTGCTAATTATAATTTCGTAATGAGAAATCTTATAGGACTGTCAGCTTTGTATTAAAACATAGCTATTTTTCATACCAAAAGCTCAGAAACATGTCATAATCATGTTTAAAAGGGCAGAGAAGTACATCGTTTATAAAATGAACTTTCTTTTAATTACATTAAAATATATTCTTAGGTATACCACATGTGTACAAGAGAAATATGGGGTTTCATATTTTAAAAAATTAAAAAATGGCTTCTGTTTATTTATAAAACAAAGAATGGGATATTACGAAATTTTTTAATTTATTCATATATTATCTATTTAAAAGAGCTAGCGTAAATGAAGGCATATTATATCTAAAGAGTACATAAATTCTGTTAGTTTATGAAAGGGTAAGCATATATGCAACACTTAGCAGGAACTCCGGGTTCTACGACATTGCTGCATGAGTTTCGCCTGCAATGACTATTCAATTAGTTCAGTTGTGACCAGAAGGTAAAACCAAGGACACCATGAACAGAAAGTATAATCTCATGCCCATTCGTTCGTGCTTACTGGCGACTCATCAGTAGGAGCCGGTATAACGCCCTACAACCACTAGATATTTGAGTGAGGAATGTGGAATAATACGACGGTAAAATCTTTTATTTCTTTGTTTCCCAGTCGGTACATGGTGCCTATATGATGGATATCAATGTATGTTTTGTTCACCGAAATTGAGAATTACAACTATTTTTGAACACCTGTTACTCCAGTAAATTCATACAATCTGACTCTGATCGATATCAGTTATCACATTTCGCGGTAAGCATGACATCATTCAATTCAATATATAACAGTTAAATACTGTTTGTTGCGGAGAACTAATATATATGCAACCATGTATTAGGTGTTGCGAACCTGGTAACAAATTAGTTCAGTTATGACTAGAAGGATAAACCAAAGACAGCATGAACGGAAAGTATAATCTCATGCACATTCGTTTTGTGCTTACTGGCGACTCATCAGTAGGAGCCGGTATTACGCCCTTTAACCACTATATATTTTGGTGAGGAATGTGGGATAATAGGACGGTACAATCCCACATTCTTCACCCAAATATATAGTGGTTAAAGGGCGTAATACCGGCTCCTACTTATGAGTCGCCAGTAAGCACGAAACTAATGTGCATGAGATTATATTTTCCCTTAATGCTGTCTTTCTTTTATCCTTCTGGTAACAACTGAACTAATTTGTTACTAGGTTCGCAACTCCTAATACATACTTGCATATAAATTAGTTCTCCGCAGCAAAGATTAATTGACTATTCGATTATACGCGACGTCATTAATCTTCCGACCGACCATTGAATGAAATATAGTAAAATTAGACAAAATTATCGTAAAAGCACATTGTTTTATGACAATTATAGTTAAATTGAAGCTAAATGAATGTATAAAGAGCGTAGATATCAGTTATACAACTCACGATTGCATGGAAGCAGATAGGCATTTCTAACATGGGTTGAATGAAAATGCACTGTGAATCAACTGCTTGAGAATTTGATGTTTTTCCGGCTTAAATCGGGTTAATTCTGCCCAGTGTCTAGTAAAGAAATTATCTGATATGGTTTTTTTTAATTTTACATTGTATATTATGCAATTTTTAGATTTTTTCAAAATGAAGAACTTTTGAAAATAACTGATAAACTACTTTAATTAATTATCTATTTTCAAGTTGTTAAGGGGTTTGTCTTGTAATGGAAGAATTCGGGTGGCATATTTTAGGAAATTCAGTTAAAAAAGTGAGAGCCATGAGGGCCTAACTAAGGCAAAACTGATGAATAATAGCTTTGCGTAAGACAGGAAACGGCAAGCTGAATTACATAACTTTTAGCCTAATTCCAGTGGATCTGATGCTTTGTCGAGCCAATTACAGAAACTACTAAGGCATGTCAAATAATAACTGAAGCTGGCCTTATAGTTTAATTATAATTACTATCATATGTTATGATTAATTTTGCATTCAATATAAACAATTGCATGAAATCTGGATTCACATTCAAAAAATCATTAATCAAGCCACGATTTTAAGTTATTTAAGACTATTTTATGTCAAAGATGGCATCGCCTACTTATCGTACATTACGTAACCAATTCAACATTTGGTTTGAGGCGTGGTTATGACTACTATTAATAGAATCAAGTAAGCACATAAATATTGTGTCAATAGGATTTAAGCTCATTTCAATGCTGATTTTCATCAATTTACCGGGTTATTTTCCGTCAAGCTAGTCAAATCTTTATTTAAATCAAGTTTGCGAGCTTGAACTACATATTGAAGTCAAATATTTTTCCATGGCCAAGACATAAGCATATTTCCTTTGACTAATTAAATAAAACTTGCTTTTCGGTCATTTTACATTGACAATCTTCATTTCAACAAATTTTTTCACCATTTAAACACTTCATATTGGCATTAATTTCAAATATTGTAGCTTAATTTTTGTTTCACGAATGAGATATGTTTATTTTTGAGGCAGTTCCTCCTATTGTGAAGTTATTCTCACAATAAGGTAAATCAATGGACTAGAAAATTAATTTTACCTTGAGTTAATATCGGTTCAAATATTTCATCTATAAAATTTATCTAAAATGCTACATTCACATGATTATAACGTTGCAACTAAAAAAATATTTTAAAAATCTATATTTTAAACTATAACAAACTAATATTGAACATTGTGGTCAAACCTTCTTTGTAAACTTAACGTCCTAGTGTTATTGATATCATGAATAATATCTGAACCTCAATTTTTACCTGATATGTATTAAAGTTATACCTAAATACTGATTTCAAAGTAAAAAATTCTTATTTAAATCAATGTTGCAAGCTTGATATAAACACCAATCCTATTATATAAATTTGCTAGAATAAAATATGAATTTTACAGAATAGTGAAAGCAATTGTTACTGTAGACCAGTTTCGACTTTATTGGGATATTCTCAAGCAATGTCCAAAACATTTTATCGGACGGAATTCGAACTATTTTTTTTACAACCCGTAAGATAAATTGTAGTGTAGTTTTATTTATCTTTTGTTTATTACCACTTCCATAGGTTGCGTGATATCCGTTCTTTTATGACGGATTGGATATGGCTAGTTGGAATTTAGATCCAAAGTTGCCATATATGCTCCACACAATTAATTAAATAACTGAAGGTAGTGTTTAGCGTGCAGCACGATATTGCAATGGATAGAATCAACGACACCGAAGCAAATGTGCCTCGGTTCGAGCAGAATCTGCGGAAATATTTCTGAAAGGACTTAAAGATTTCCATTTATCGTGACGAAACTGGTCTGTAAGTGTTACATTTCGCTACAATATACAACGCTTAGTTTGTTAATTCATATGTACACATAATCGGATTACTATTTATATTAAACGAGCAACAATTACTTAAATAATTCATTATACCCTTCCTGTGTGCAAAAACAAAAAGAAATTTTATCAGATATAAGAAACATTTCTTTCGCATTGTCTTCTCAAATATCTACTAATGAACATATCTTTATATACAAATTGAAAAGCAAAAAAAGATAGAAATATGTGAACACAGAGAGAGAGTGTGTGAAAAACGGAAACCAATCAAATTGCGTGCGTCAAATCCAGTTCAAGCTCAATGCCTGAACATGCTTCTTCTGCTTGCATTAATCCGGCTGCAATTTGTTTATCCATAAAGCTTCGTATGTGGCTAGCTCCCTTTTGTTTTTGCATTTAGTAATTACTTTGAATGCTACGTCTGGAGAACATACGTGCGATGTTTCGATGATGTGTTGCGCAATAGCAGACGTGTATTCACCATTTGATTTAAAACAGGCGTTTAAGTTGCAATGTTCTCTCATTCGAGTAATTAACCGTCTGGTCGATCGGCCTACGTAAGTTGATCGACAACTTGCGTATGTATATTGGTAAATAATTTTTGATATTGACATTAAAGGCTGTTTCTCTTTGATTGCTGGTAAATGCAAGTGTGTTACCCTATTTAACACTCCTAGTTTAGCTGCATTAAATGTGCGCGTTAATGCTGCTTCAACTTTCTTTTGTGCCATTCGCGAAACTGCATCCCCTATAAATGGGATGTTTAGGTAGACTTTTTTCTTTTCTGGCCCGTAATACGTCTGTCCTATCGCCGCCTGCACAATCACTACAAAACCACTTCCCGATAAATTTTGGGAATGCCTAGTTGGAACTTTAAATCTAAAGCGATCCCACATAGAATCCACATGAAGGAAAGGTTAATCCAGAACAAAGTTTAGTCTATTAGTGAAATTTGAGTGTAGTGTGTTGCAGAATTGTGCAGGGAATTGAGTCACAAACTCCCAAGCTATTGTGTTCTGGCTCGAGCCCCCTCAGCGTCAAAATTATGGACGGTGCTTGTAAAGTTTCAAATAAGTCGAAACGGGTGAAATGGCTGTATCTCTTCTATTATTTCATAAACTTCTTAGTTTATACTAAAAATTATAAATATCAGGATTTATATTTATATCAAGCTTGCATTCTTGATTAAAACACCTGTCAATGTCATCCGCGCAATCAATGATGATTCAGTTGTACAAATCTTCAATGAAGTACACGTTCACCAGGTAGCATGCCGACTTTTCGATACTGACAGATTTCAGGTAGCTAGTTGATCTAAAGTGATGACGCATAAACTTCGGAAGAAAAATCTAACTTAGAACATAACTTTTTTATATAATTGTAATTTCTGTGTACCGTGCGGCAGGGTGATGCAGTAGAGAGTCGAAAACGCAGGATCAATTTTACCCCAATTAGAGCACTATCCGCTGCAAAATTCAGGAGAGAAGTTGAAGAGTTCCAGATAAGGACGAATCTGGTCTACTTGATGAATTTTCTTTGCTATCTTATGAAATTAAACGAACAATGTTTGCGCGGGTGGTGATAACAATTATTATAATCAAGGTTGCGGTCCTGATAAACACCGACCCATTAATCACTTACATATGCCAGCATAACCTAGGAATTGTATAGCGTTGGAAAAAGGTGCAACCATCCAGTAAGGACCGGTTTCCTTGTTCTTAGTGGGAACTCATCACGCAATAAGCCAGAATTTGCCGCGGACAGGGCTCGAACCTGGGCACGTCTGCTTAGAGCACCAGATTCCGAAGCAGACGTGCCCAGGTTCGAGCCCTGTCCGCGGCAAATTCTGGCCAGTACATGATGAGTTTCCAAAAAGGACGAAATCGAGTCTCACTGGATGAATTGCCTTTTCTACACTATACAATTTTTAGTTTATACTGACATGTGAGCAGACTAATGGGTCAGGTGTTTATATCAAGACCGCAACCTTGATTATAATAAATCTTATGAAATTCTTTATTTATAGTTAATACACACACACACACACACACACATATATATATATATATATATATATATAATAGGTTTGTTTTATTTCCAAGCTGGTAAATGTGATTTAAATATATTCTATCACCACTCGCGCAATCAAAATATGATTAAATTGTATGAAACAGTTAATACTATCATGGATTGAACAGTTGAAGTATTAACTGTAATGCATTAATCGTAGCTATTATTTTAAAATTAAAATAAAATAGTAAGCTTTTTTCTGTTGAAGAATGTTTCTCATTTCCACGTCGAACAACATATTTAAAAAAATTATTTAACTGTTATATATTGAATTGAATGATGTCATGCTTGCAGCGAAATGTGATAACTGATATCGATCAAAGCCAGAGTGTATGGATTTACTGGAGTAACAGGTTTTCATAAATAGTTGTAATTATCAATTTCGGTGAAATATAGCATACATTTATATCCGTCATGTTGGTATCATGTATCGACGTGGCAACCATACTGTTAGTACCATGAACCTTTTCGGTACTACAATGTTGGTTTCGGTTACAGACAAAATAGCCATAGTGTTAGTATTCCTTACTGACTGGGCATATGTATTATATAGAGTGAGTTAGCGTTGAAGTCACATTGTCGAGACTTTATATGATGTTAGCTTCACTACTGCAGGTTTACACATTCGTCAAGGTGATTTATACGGTCCTATTATCCCACATTCCCCACCCAAATATATGGTGGTTAAAGTAGGTAATACCGGCTCCAACTGATGAGTCGCCAGTAAGCACGAAACGAATGTGCATGAGATTATACTTTCAGTTCATTCTGTCTATGATTTATCCTTCTGGTCACAAGTGAACTAATTTGTTACTAGGTTCGCAACACATAATACATTCTTTTGAAATGCGAGCTTTAATAAAATTCATTTTACCCTTCTTGTGTGCAAAAACAAAAAGAAATTTTATCAGATATAAGAAATATTTCTTTCGCATGGTCTTCTCAAATATTTACTAATGAACATATCTTTATATATAAATTGGAACGCCAAACGAGATATATGTTCACATATTTCTATCTTGTTTGGCGTTCCAATTTATATATAAAGATATGTTCATTAGTAGATATTTGAGAAGACCATGCGAAAGAAATATTTCTTATATCTGATAAAATTTCTTTTTGTTTTTGCACACAGGAAGGGTACAATTAACCTAATACATTCTTGCATATATATTAGTTCTCCGCAACAAACAGTATTTAATATATTTTGAAGTTTGTACTAAACGTCATATTCATTACGCGAGATAAATTAATTTTTAGTGGTTGTCCTTATTATTAGACGTTGCCATGTAAAACGTTTGCATTGTTATCTACAGTATTTTCACTAAATTTAAACTTAGAAAAACAGTTGTCAGAAACATTTCGCTGAAACAAACTAATAATGAGCTGCGTTAAATCCAGTTTGAGAGCTTGAAATAAACAACAATGCCATTGGATTTCACCAGTCGTTCAACGATATAGCAAAATGATCGTCAGTCACACACAGTTTGTCGTCTTACTCTGTTGATGACCATAGATGTGAGAGCCGCGTATCTAAATTTGATTTCCATATATACGCATTGCGGTTTGATCCTCGAAATAAAGTTTGTTGTCGTAATCTGATGATGATCGTAAAAGATCGAACATCATCAGTACGTGTAAATGACGGTAGTTTTGCTATGTTGGTCGACAACTCGTTAAATAGAACGTGATTGGTAATTATATCAAGCTCGCCAACTTGATTTAGAGAAATGATTGTTCTTTGTAAAATGAATGTTGCATTCAGATACACAGATTCAGAATTATTCGCTCCTATTTAAAATTTCTTCTTATCTCTTGAGCGTTCTGGAGTGGATTTGAGCTTGTTTACAGAATATTTTATCAGAATACCCAACCCATCTTTTAGCATTTAGAAAATATAAGGCAGAGATGAATCAAAGCATTTAATAGGAAACGCGTATTCTTAATTTATGAAATTGAACACATCAATTTAGTTCCGGACGCATTAAAGATATGATTAATATGTATGTATTGTGTTTTTATTTGTAACGTGCACGCGTTTACTCTGAATAAATAAATTTGTTTATAAAGCTGAATTTTGACCATTGGGTATTGCTTTTATATTAAAAAATTAAAAAGTAGATGCCTATTGCAAAGTAATCAATTGTAACATAATATCTTTGCAGTTAAATAAACAGAAGTGATATGTGCATTACTTGAATGGAAGCTGGTGAAATGTTATTTTATGTGCTTCTGTGCGTTTTTTGATTCCTGTTCATTGTCGCATAAACTATGGATTTAGTCCAACTTAATCCTCTTTGTTATTCCAAATATATTTCTTTTGTTATAAAGGGAATTAAATAGTCATAAACTGAATGTAAATTTACAAAAAATTTTTAAAAAATCAGGCACAGAATAACATTTATCTATACGTGCTTACGATTTACATAGATTTATTAATCAGTACATTAGACAGGGCCTATAAGGTAACAAAGTAGTTTCATTTGAAACATACGTATATGCCAAAATCATAATAAATATAAAGTGTTCTCCTAAACAAAGCACACTCAACCATGAGGTGTAATCTCTTGTTCATGCTAAACTTTCTTTATGCATTTGGTCCTGCATGACTTAACTTGTCATTTGGTACAACATGTCGAAGAAGTAGATGTGGTTTATGGCAGAGAAATATTACACATGCAATTATGTATTAGGTGTTACATAACTGGTAACAAATTAGTTCATATATGACCAAAAGGATAAACCAAATTCCACATGAACGGAAAGGATAATCTTGTGCACATTCGTTTCGTGCTAACTGCCAACTCATTTGTCGGAGCCGCTATTTACCCTTTTACCCACTATGTATTTTGAGGAGAAATGTGGGAAAATTGGACGGTACAATCTCCTATACGAATGTGTGAACCTGCAGTAGTAGAGCTAACTTCCTATTAAGTCCTCGACATTGCGACGTCAAAGTCAACTCATTATGAAAAAAAATATATATACCAAGCCTATTTTCCTACAATTCTAATTTAAATCTATAGTGGGTAAAGGGTTTAATATAGGCTTCTGCTGATGTGTTGCTTGTAAGCCGGAAACCAATGTGCACGTTCCGTTCATGTTGTCTTTGGTTTTTTGTACTAGTGCTGTTTGAATCAATCTGTTACTAGTTTTGCATCACCAAATATCCAATTGCAGATATATCAGTTCTCTGCCACAAACAGTATCTAACTGTTATATATTTTACCGTAGAATGTCATGATTACCGCGAAATGTGATAATTGATATCGATCAAGTCCAGATGGTATGGATTTGCTGGAATAACAGATGTTCAGAAATAGTTTTAATTATCAATTTTAGTGAACTTCAGCATACATTGAAATCCAATGTGTTGGAATCTTGTACCGATTCGGTATCAGGAAATGACTCAATAGCCGAATTTTTGTTTACATTTACAGGCTTCTATATATATATATATATATATATATATTATATTATATATATATATATATCATATATATAATAGTTCGTTGGCTTTAAAGTCGCATTGCTGACGACTTTATATGAAGTTGCCTTCACTATTACAGGTTTGCACAATCTTATAAAATATTTTACCATCCTATTTTCCCACCCAAATATATAGTGGGTAAAGGGCGTAATACGGGCTCCTACTAATGAGTTGCCAATAAGCCCGAAAAGAATGTGCATATATATATATATTGTATTATGACAGAATTTAACCAAATGGAAACGACAATGGTATAGACTAAGCCTGTCAAATGAAAATCAATTCAATTCATTTACAAGGCGTTTGTTTTGTTATTATTAGTCAACAGCTAAATATTAGCAAGGACCGACGCGTGCAGCAATCAATGCCACAAAAGTTTGCTCAAGGGCTTACACAATGGCACCCACGCCTTTGAATCCTCACATCGAATGCCAGTCTATGCATTATACAGAGTATATTTTGCAAGAATTTGCATCGGGTGATTACACGTAAGTGAAATTTTCAAAGACTATTTACAACTAACCAGGTAAAGTTTTGCTTTACAAAACAGACACCATGCCATTTAAATGACCAAAAGCAAAATTAATTAAAATGGCGAGATTTCATATATATATATATATATATATATATATATATATATATATATATATATATATATATATATATATGTGTGTGTGTATGCGTTGATGCATATGTGTGTATGTGTGTTATTGAGGTCATCCAAAAATTGTAAAGAATCGCAAAATAAACCCCCATATACTAAAAGTGTAGTTCCCTCATTTTGCGTTCATCGGTTTCAGCCAGTTCTCAGTATGCAGCCTCACGAGAGGTAAACTGAGTTCCTATAGTAGAATAAACAAATTATCTGTTAAAAAGAAGAACTGAGAAAAATCTTTGTTACTGCCAACATGGATTAAGTTAGTAATTGGCATATAGTTAGCTCAGGTGTTCAATTTTTACGTACTTGTCGTTGATCTGCGCCGTAGCTTTTGTTGTACTGAGATTCTGAGGGTGCGAATCCGCTTCGTTGGCCCGAATCATGCAATGGTTGCTGATGGCGATACATTGTTGTTCCGGTTACAGAACCGCTGTCTGCCCTTGATGATCTCGTTGTTTGTGTTTGGGCAAGTCCGCTGTCAGAGTCGAACATCGTTGTCGGGTCATGAAGTCCAGCCTCGTCGGTTGGCGTTCGACCTCTTCTCTTGTACGTCCCAGTGTGAAGCAGGCCATCATTCGAAGAGGGCGTTATGCGAATCGGTCTCTCCTGTGACGCACTGCGAGGCTGAAGCTGTGTATGCTGGCTTTTTGGTGTGTAGCTACCCCGTAAACTACTACCAACAGCTGCTCCAACTAAAAATAAAATGGACGGAACGGAAGACGAATCGCTTCTCAGAGTCAACACCAAAAGTCCGACTAGAAACGTAGTTATTTTAAAAGAAATCTGACAATATTAACTAATATATAATGCCATATTTAAACAAATTTTGTGTACAAAACGTTTGGCCTGTACCAAGAAAGCAATTACCTGTTGAACTGGGAATTCTGTTGAGGCTGGATGCACGGCTGGCGCTGATCAGTCCATCTTGAGCCTCCAGCAGACGCCTGTACGCTTTGATCTCAGCCTCAAGCGAGAGTTTCTCGTCAGTCAGCACAGATAGGTCATTGTGTGCTCTCGTAAGCGCTTCTTCTGCAGCGCGTCTCTCATTCGCAGTTTCTGTCAACTCCTCGTCAATGCGTCGCCGAAGATCGCCTAGTTCGCTGGTGGTTTCACGCAATAGATGCTCCACTTCGTTATTCTAAATAGAAGTTATAATCGAAAATTAATGGTAGGCCAATTTAAACGTCAACTTGAAAAACCGTTTACGCTGGGAATTGTATTCCACAGCACGCCCTGTGCACTACAAGCCCTAGCTAATAAAAGTAACTTGTTTAAGTTATTAAACAATCACTAATTGCGTGGGTGTTGGTAGCAATTCATTAAATCAAGTTTACGAGCTTGAAGTAAGCACCAATCCCATTGAATTTAACCAGTCATTGAACAACATAGCGTACGAATTACGGTAGATATTCGACGTTGTTCGATGCATTGGATAAATACAACGATATTGGTGTTTACTTCAAGCTTGAAAACTTGATTTAATGAATTGTTACCACCACCCGCGCAATCATTGATTGTTTAATTGTATTGCCTAAATATATGTGGCGGAAGCTGAGAAAAGTAAATATACTTGACTGCTTCGAATTTGTGCATCCAACATTTCCAGTGAAGTACAATGAATGCGAGACTACTAAAGGTGAGAACCGCACTTTTAATTTGGCTTTCTATATGTATGCATTGCAGTTTGCTCATCGTTAGTCAGTTTTCCGTCGTACTCTGATGATGATCATGGAAGATCAAAACGCGTCAGTGCGTGTGACTGGCGGTAGTTTTGTTATGTTGTTCAACGACTGGATAAATACAACAAGATTGGTGTACACTTAGCTGGCAAACTTGATTTAAAAATTTTTTTAATTATAAAAATATAGGAAAACTGTATCAGTGGAGTGAGGCTTTGTAGGTTAACTGTTAATCACGCAAAATACGTCGCGCCATGTAAGACTTACCCTAAACTTTAGCTGGTTGTTCTCTATTCTGAATTTCTCGTTCGAACTTTTCAAACGTTCAATTTCGTTGTACAAATTGTCAACTTGTTGTTTCGTGATGACTGGTTCTTGAACCTGCCGAAACTAACAATCATAATAAAAAGAATCGTTTATCACGCAAAATATAATCTTCTAAATGATCATAAACTCACATTGAGTAAATAATAAACTAATACTGAATGTAAATGCATAATTTTTAAAATTTCGGAATGCGTATGATGGGAAGTACAACGAATTATGTACATTATAAATATATGGAATTAAATATTCAATAAAAAAATAGTTATAGTATTTCAAATTGATATTCATCTGGTTAATTATTAAAATTAAGGCTTCTATTATGATAAAAATACAAAACCCATTTTGTATAGGTTTAAACGAACATTGGTTGCGCGGGTGGTGATAACAATTATAATAATCAAGGTTGCGGTCTTGATATAAACACCTGACCCATTAATTACTTACATATGTCAGTATAAACTAAGAATTGTATAGTGTAGAAAAGGCAATTCATCCAGTAGACCGGTTTCGTCCTTATTGGGAACTCATCATGTACTGGCCAGAATTTGCCGCGGACAGGACTCGAACCTGTGCACGTCTGCTTCGGAATCTGGTGCTCTAACCACTGAGCCATCCAAGTAGACCGGTTTCGTCCTAAAGGAAAAATAGACTAACCAAGTTACATTAGTTGGTATATAACTGAAAATTGTGTGCAATGTAGTGTGAGGCAGGATGGCTCAGTGGTTAGAGCACCAGATTCCGAAGCAGACGTGCCCAGGTTCGAGTCCTGTCCGCGGTAAATTCTGGCCAGTACATGATGAGTTCCCAATAAGGACGAAACCGGTCTACTGGATGAATTGCCTTTTCTACACTATACAATTCTTAGTTTATACTGACATATATAAGTAATTAATGGGTCAGGTGTTTATATCAAGACCGCAACCTTGATTATAATAATTGTATAGGTTTGTTAGTATAAACCAAGCATCGCATAGTGCAGAAAAGGCAATTCTTCGAGTAGACCAATTTCGCCCTTATTGGGAAAACTTCACGGAAAATTTGCTGATCTAAATAATCAACTCGCATTGATTAAATAATAAATTAAAACAGAATTTAAATTCATAATTTAAAAAAAATTACAACGCATAAGATGGGATGTAGAACACATTCTTTAGTCGCTAAATGTGTGCAATTATGTTTTCTGTATATATTAATCATGAATTTTCTAATTGAGATTCATCGGATTCATTATTAAAATCAAGTCTTCGATAAAAAAACACCAATCACATCAAGTAAACATTTGTTACTATAAACTAAGCATCACATAGTAAATAAAAGGTAATTATTCGAGTAGACCATTTTCGTACTTATTGGGAACTCTTCACGTACTAACCAGTATTTTTCACGAACAGGACTCGGCTCTGGGCACGTCTGCTTCGGAATCTGCGAATCTAACCAATGAACAACCCTGTTAGTCAGAATTGCTTGGTGCTTAGGGCAATAGATTCTAAAGCAGACTTGCTCAAGTGCGCGGCAAATACTGGAAAGTAAGTAAGGAGTTCGAAATAAGGACGAAACCCGTCTAATGGATGAATTACTTTTTCTATACTCTACGAAGATTAGTTTATACTAACAAATGTATATTTAATGGGATATGTGCTTATATCAAACTCGCAAATTTAAGTTAAGGCAGTACCACCGCCCGAGCAATCAATGACCGTTTAATCATTAAATCAAATTTCTGAGCTTAAGATAAATTACAATCTCTCTGTTTCTAACTCGTCACACAACAGTAATAATGTATTTATGGTTCAATTTAATCTGCCTGCAAATGTTCGTTTGGTGTTATATAAGTAGTCGTGTTAAGTGTAAATCTAATAAATATTTTCTTAACCTATCCTCAAATCGACTGTCATTGTTATTTGAATAATTAAAAATTTGCAAACAACTAGCCCTTTAACCAATCATTGAATGCACGGGTGTTGATGACAATTCTTTGTAGGAAGCATATGAACTTGATCTAAACACCGGTTCCATTGTATTTAACTAGCGCATATAATGAAAAATAATTTGTTAGTCACGCGTACTGTTGAAAGTTTCGACCTTCCATGAGCATCATCAGAGCACCATTGCAAAATGACTAGTGAGACTCAAATGACAGTGCATTTATAAAGAAAGCAAATATGGATATACGGCTCTCACTTCTAATAATCATGCATATATTTCACGTGAGCTGAAATGCATAAGTTAAATTCAATTTGATTTACACTGCACCAATGAGAAAAAAGCAAATCTTGCGGTTAACCAATAATGTGCAAGTAGCCATATATGGCTATTACGTGCTCATTTAAGCACGGTGAATTTACCATGCAATTCAGTTGTCGCGATTGCCTTCTGCTGTGCGTGTCTCCGAAGTGCTGTCTCCTACCTCTCACATACGCTGATTTTTGGCCTCGCTTTACCAACATTGGCAACATCAGTAACGCCAATCTTGTGCTGTACAACTAGAGACACGAACCAATTACTGCAGAACTTCAACGAAGTTACTTAGCGAGATTCCAACGCCACAACAGAAGGAACCACAACCCAAGTCAATCCGAGCTGGTGTCAAGAGTCTAGGAGTACTTCTGGACAACATCACACTTATGGACCTTCTGGGCATTTGCCAGAGAACGCAATGACCGGCCCTGTCATTTTATGGCACTCTAACCGAGTTTGTAACGTCGTACCGCATTTACTTGAAGATGGGGCGTTTACAATGTACATCTAGCAGAAACTTCAAAAAGTTAATTTTCGCGTTTGCATGGAACTTGCGCAGCTGATACTTCCAGTTAAGTACAACTCATATAATTTTGCTTTCCAAATGTGTGCATGGCGGTTTGACCCTCGTCAGCCAATTTGCTGTAGTGCTCTTTTGACGAAAATGGAAGATCGAAACTCGCCAGTGCGGGTGATTGACGGTTGGTTTGGTGTGATTTTCGTAAACGTAATTTTTTTAAATAGTTCCTTTTGTTAATAAGCTAATGATTTATATATGCAATTTACTATACTACGCAAACGTTAGAATTCATACTAAAAATAGTGAGAATTCAAAGATGAGCAGAAAAAGAGCAATAAATAATTTAAGATTCACCTGTAGAAGCCTATTTTCATGTGTATTTTTACAAGTATTACATAAAATTATTGGAGATTTCTATAACATTGATGATATACAAAAAATAGGTAAGGAGCATTTACTTCGAAAACGTACTATGTGATTGTCAAATGTAAAGTCGTTAGAAGAAATAGACAGCCTTTTATTAACTGCAGTACGGCGTGTGCATTTGACCTATTAGACGTCATGAGCCAACGGGAATGAAAATATCATTATCAAAACTTGAACAGAACAGAAATCACCAACCTTGATATTTAAAATGGTTAAACACTGTTTGCTGCGGAGGACTAATATATATGCAAATACGTATTAGGTGTTGAGAACCTAGTAACAAATTAGTTCAATTGTGACCAGAAGGATAAACCTAAGACAGTATGAACGGTAAGTATAATCTCGTGCACATTCGTTTCGTGCTTACTGGCGACTCATCAGTAGGAGCCGGTATTACGCCCTTTAACCACTATATATTTGGGTGAGGAATGTGGGATAATAGGACGGTAAAATCTCCTTGACGAATGTGTTAACCTATAGCTGTGCAGCAAACATCATATGAAGTCTCGAAAATGCGACTTCCACGCTAACTCACTCTATATAATACATATAACGAGTCTATAAAGGATACTAACGCTATGACTATTGTGTCAGTAAACGATACTAATATTATAGTACCGAAAAGGTACTTGGTACTAACAGTATGGTTGCCGAGTCGGTACGTGGTACTAATATGATGGTTAAAGGGCGCAATACCGGCTCCTACTGATGAGTCGCCAGTAAGCCCGAAACTAATGTGCATGAGATTAAACTTTCCGTTCATTCTGTCTTGGGTTTATCCTTCTGCTCACAACTGAACTAATTGGTTGCTAGGTGAGCAACACATAATAGTTAAAATGTTTATTCATAATTTGTGTCACAAAAAGCATACTATAAACTTAATTTGTTACTAAATGAGTTACACCTAATATTTCAGTGCATTTCATGTTTGGCTTTGTGAAACCTAACGTAGTATTTTGATTTAAATGCGCACCGTTATGTTTGGTCAAATTTAATTGGTACAGACGATTTGCAATTGTGTATTAGACGTTGCGCAGTTAGTCACAAATTGGCTCAAATAAGACCAGAAGGATAAACAAAAGTAAGCGTGAACTGAGGGTATAATGTCATGTGCACATTCGTTTCTTGCTTACAAGCAACTCCTCAATAGTAGCCGGTAATACGTCCTTTACCCACTATATATTTGGGTGAGGAATGTGGGATAACTGGACGGTACAATCTCCCAGACGAATGTTTAAACCAGCAGTAGTAAAGCCAACTTCATATAAAGTCTTCGGCAATGCGACTTCGGTGTTAACTCACTCTATATAATACATATGCCGAGTCTGTAAAGGATACTAACACTATGGCTTTTGTGTCAGTAACCGATACCAACATTATAGTACCGATAAAGTTCAATGGTACTAACACTATGGTTTCCGGGTCGGTACATGATACCAACCTGATGGATATCAATTTATGCTATAGTTCACCGAAATTGAGAATTACAACAATTTCTCAACACCTGTTACTCTAGTAAATCCATACACTCTGGCCTTGATCGATATCAGTTATCACAAGTCGCGGCAAGCATGACATCATTCAATTCAATTTATAACAGTTAAATACTGTTTTTTGCAACACCTAATACATACTTGCGTATATATTAGTCCTCCGCAGCAAACAGTATTTAGCAGCAAATTTGATCAATAAGAACCCGAAATATATGCCAAAATTGGCATGACCGAAAAATACATTCTCCTGCACACATGCGTTTTTTTCGCATTCTGACGGTTCATCAACTGGAGGCGGCACTATGCCCTAAACTCACCATCTACTTAGTCTAGAAATATGACACAGTTAAATGGTAAAATCTCATCAATGTATGCATATTATAGCAATAGTTAAGACCGCGGTAATTTCTGGACAATAAATGATGAGCTCCCAATAATGACGAAACCGGTCCAATGGATGAATTGCCCTTTCTACATCATAAAAGGCTTAGTTTATACTGACAAACGTGTGTACATAATGGAACATATTTTTATATCAAGATAGTCACCTTGACTTAAATATCAGCTACCACCACCCGCGCAAGCAATTTTCATTTCACTTCAAATAAAGTCATCAGCAATGGGACATCTGTGAAACCAAACTAGATATAATGAAACAATACGTGATTGCGTGGGAGGTAACAAGAATTCTTTAAATCCAGTTTCCGAGCGTGATATAAACTCCATTTCCATTGTATTTATAACAAGCTCGCAAACGTGTTTTAAAGAAAAATACATACAGAATTCACCAAAATCGTAAACAATGCCATTTTTGTGATTTTGGAGATGTTCAAATTTTCGCCAAAATTAGAAATAGAAGACATTCCGCACACCTGTTACTACAGCAATGCTTTACACACTTACCACAATTTGTTCCATTTATCACTTTTCGTTTTAACCATAGCATCATTCAATAACACGTATGTTAATTAAATATTCTTGATTACATAGGCCTTATTTATATGCAATTATGCATTATGCAATGCGTTCTTAGTAACAATCTATTCAGGATAGAAATATGACAATTCGCCTATGTCATCACAAGCAAAGATTAACGTCTACTATAATCAAGGTTACGAACTTGATATAAACACCTGACCCATTAAGTACGTACATTTGTCAGTAAAAACCAAGAATTGCATAGTGTAGAAAAGGCAATTCATCCAGTAGACCAGTTTCGTCCTTATTGGAAACTCATCACGTACTGTCCAGAATTTGCCGCGGACGTGGCTCGAACCTGGGCACGTCTGCTTCGGAATCTGGTGCTCTAATCAATGAGCCACCCTGTCGCACACTTTATAAGTTGTCAGGAAATAAAAGATAATTTGTCAGTAAAATCTCTTAGATATATGCGTATTAATGCATTATATGTATACCATCAGTGTGACACAAAATGAAACAAAATATATATAAGAAGGGTATCCATGTAGTATAGGGTTCCAAATTCACAGTGTAGGACTAAATTTTATCAAAAAGAAAAATCAGCCAATGTAAGCACACACTATTTTAGCAAAAAGATATATTAGATCCTAGCTACATAGCAATTGTCAAATATATATCATACATATCCTATCAATAGTAATGTAATTTAACATAAGATAACGAATTTATGAGCAAGTTGTGGCACAGAATGGATCTACACGAACTGAAATATATGGCAGAATTTACCGACAATCAAAGCTCAGTTTTACGAATAAAACTTATTAATTTTGAAAAAATACTTTTAAATCCTTTATGGATAATTTCAATACTCATCAATTACCAATAAAGTCTTTGGATACATATTTGCGCCAAATTGACAGATTCTATTAAAGTAAAACTTAACAAGGTCGGGTGACTTTTAATGTCACCTAAAATTAATTAGCCTAAACATCGTTCAGTTTAGTTTAGCATTGTAGAATCTCTACCGTGAACCCACTAGATGCCAGAACCGTACGCGTCTGGGTGTGTAAACACTATTTTTGGCTATACAATTTAAACGGTAGTTTTGTTATGTTGTTCGACGACTGGTTAAATACAATGGGATTGGTGTTTACTTCAAGCTCGCAAACTTGATTTAAAGAACTATTTTTGGCTATTGTACTTGGAGCACTTCCTTGCGTATGGCATTCTGGACAATTCAGATGAGACCACATACTAACTTTATAATGTCCCCTAGTCTTTTTACATCTAAGATTGGCATCTATGTCAGTACAAGTAACACTATCTGCCGACATATTCCTTATTTGCAAATCTAAATGGTATGTGCCGGAATCGTAGGCTGATCTGCAATTGAACGTGAAAACCGATTATGTACCTGAAAATCCAAACACAAGTGAAATATCTGTGCTCCATGTTAAGCCTGCTTCCTGCATTAAATGAAAAAGGCTTTATCCTGAAAGATCAAATATCTAGGAAAGAAATAATAAAATGCACATTAGAACTTTTTAAAATAATTACCAAGAATTTAATTAAAATATTTAAGAAAAAGATTTCTTGTATAATATATATTTACAAACAGACAGCCGAAAATTTATATGCAAAATTAAATTGTACATTTAGATTTATGTGGGAATTAAGCGACTCCCAGGACATAAAGGCTGCTTGTTCTTAAAAGTAGAAATCCAAAGCTAAAAATTGATATGTTGCACATACTTTAGAGGCAAACTTTTCAGCAATTTCTGCTTTGGCTCTCTCCAGTTTGTCGTCGTAATTCTCTTGAATGTCGTGTATAGCATTGGCCAGTTCATCGTTCCAACGCGATCTCTCCTGGTCGGTATCGTCCGACTCTTTCACGAAATCGCGCATCGCACTCACTTCTTCGGTGTGCTTTCTTTGTATAAAATCGAACTCTTCACGAAGTGTTTGCATCTCCGCTTGACTAGACATCCGATGTGCAGTCTCCTCTTCTAGTTGCTTGACAACGCATAGGTATTTTCATAAATTTGACAAATAAATAAGGCCTTATAAGTCGGTCTTAAAATTGTAAATTGACTTGATGTTGGAAAAATCTATTTATGCAATTTTCTGAATACATTACCCACTTGTGATTGCATAATAAAGGCAACTGTAACCATTTTGCTTAACGATAACTGCCAGCAAGTTCAAATTCCACCGAAAATTGATTTATTCTGCAGAATTAGCCTCCACATATAATCTAATTCCGAGATAAAACGAAGAGCATCTTTTAAAATCCGTTGTTTTTTGCTCTAGAACGTTTTTAGCCCAAACTCAATATAGCTCATCTAACATACCTAAACTGGCTACCAGCTTCATGTATTCAGTAGCGCATAAAAGCGTGAAAATCTCATTAATGAATTCACACTCTTTCGAAGATCTACTCCTTTACGCGAC
Organism: Eudiplozoon nipponicum; assembly: GCA_029291075.1. Lineage (NCBI taxonomy): Eukaryota > Metazoa > Platyhelminthes > Monogenea > Mazocraeidea > Diplozoidae > Eudiplozoon > Eudiplozoon nipponicum. The sequence goes on along the minus strand of JAQBSW010001437.1, from coordinate 24,939 downwards.
TTAAACCATATCAATAATTCAATAAACGTCAAACTTATTGTCTTATTATACTTGAAATGAGGTTACAATTAAACAATTATTCATAGCGCTGGAACAAACAACAATGATTAAAATCTAGTTTGCGATCCGGGAATAAGCAGCAATACAGTTTTGTTTATCCACCTGCAAAGCATGGAGCAAAATAATCTCAGCTGCACTGACGTGTGCGTTTCAACATTCTGCAGTCATTTTCAGATAGTGGCAACAATCGAAGTTAAGAAGATTACATATCCGTTCGAGATCCACATGTAATTTACTCAATTGTAAATATCAAGATCATACAAGTTTTCAGTTTTTTTCCACGTTTATATTGGTTATATAATAAAACAGATATTTATTGCGCGATTCGAGGTAGACAATTATTAAATCAAGTTTGATAATTCGAGTCGAACAAAAATCTCATTTTATTTAAAATGTTGCATATAATTGTAAAACTACATTAATTCGTTCATACTGACATGTATTGACTTTCTATGGTCATAATCACTGCATGACACCAGGGTGACTAATGTGAATTAAACCGCAATTCTTTACGACTAGTCAAGTTCAGTGTAATTGGTATTAATCCTAATTAGCAAACTTGGTTTAAATTATTGATGTGAATAAATTTGGAATGCATTTATTTCTCTCTCTGAAATGAGGGTAGAAATATATAGGCTGAATCCATATTTAAACGTAGATACAAAACGTACGCATTGAGCTGAGACCCAGCTGGATACTGCAAAACTGCGTCGACTCCATTCAATTATAAAATTAAAGGGCTTGATACAGGTATCAAGTGTGATAGAATTGTAAGTAATAGAAGGCCTATTGTTTCGTTACAGTTTACACATAACCACAGATTTTATCGTTCCGAGCCAAGGAAGCATAAGTTCTAAACTAATCCAGAATTGATATGCTGTTTGTCTGTCTGCGGATTGGTGTGTATGTCTATACATATATATATATATATATATATATATATATCTTATAATATCTTATATAACATCTTTTAACCTGATAACAGAAGCAGGTTACTGATAATCTGCAAAATGCGTGCCTAAATTCAAACAAATTGTGAAAAACCTAGCGTAGAAGAATCAATTAATACGATGCTTCTAAAAAAATGAAATGTACATCGCCACGAGTTTTGTTGTTATTTTGCGTCAAGAGAATATGCATTCCAACTAAATTAGTAATATCCGTGCATACTTGTTAATTACGCGAAAGATACACCAGGGTGTTCCAAGATCAAACTTTAAGTGATCAAGTGATGAGGAATTCTTTTCCTCATTAGGCACATTTAATCAACATTCAAATAAGCGTTGCTTATATAAATCACAGACAGCATCCATTTATTATTATATCAAAATACAAAATACAAAGATTCCATAAAAAAGCCAAAACAATGATTCTTTCATTGTATAAATCTTAAATTATATTACACTACATCACGCAGCGTGGCATCTGCTCAATTGGGACAGATTAGGAGTAGATAGTTGGAACTTTAGATCTAAAGGCATGTCACAAAGGCAAAACTTAATGGGAAGTCTAACCAAAATAAGTTAATTAAGTAATTAAAGATTGTGTGTAGTATACGACAGGGTGGCCCTATGGACAGAGTCATAGACCACAAAGCAAACGCATCCAAGTTTGAGTCTCCTCCCAGGAAAAATTCTGGACATCATTTGAGAATATAACAATATCTGCAAGCATTTAGCTTTCCGCTCCAAACAGTATCTAACTGCTATATATTTAATTAAATGATTTCATATTAACGCGAAATGGGATAACTGACACTGATAAAGGCCAGTGTGTATGGATTTGCTGGAGTAGCATGTGTTCAGAAACAACTGTAATTCCCGTTTTTCGTGAACTTTAGCACATATTGAAATCCATGTTGTTGGTACCATTTACTTTTTTGGTACCATAATTTTGGTATCGGTTACTGAAACAATAGCTATAGTGTCCTTACTCGATTCTCATCATACTCGATCTAGAGATATGAGAGAGCAAAATGTTGGCAAGTAATATACAGTTTTGATTGAGTAGGATATGAGCTTCGTTACCACAAAAAAACGACACGCGGATACAATTCCGTGTTGCGCCAATTCTGTTCTTCACCGATGAGTGATTAATTAGGACGAAACCCTAATTAGCTGATAAATTGCTTTCGTTTAACATATGATCTCATAAGATATGTTAGGCAGTTTTTAGAGTTGGCGAATAAGAAAAATAAAATACAAAAAAAATTGTTGAAATTTAATTAAACATCTTTCAAATCAGGCGTTTTTTAATTAAACCAACTTTTCGCAGTCCATTATTTTCATATTTGACTTTGTCGTGCGATTTTCTTGCCCTGTCGATGTCATCTTGTGCATTGTCCAACTTTCTTTGCAATGCTTCATTTTCGCTTTGCTTATCCTTGATATTCTTCAGTGCGTCGTTTAGATTTCGCATAAGTTTTTCCCGCTCCAGACCGAGTTCAGACAAACTTAAACACAATGCATACAAAGAACGCATTAAAGGCTTTTATAAACATGTGACAGCTTGTTAAGCATATGCAAGCATCAAATAATGTTGAGACAAATTGCTGTAGAAAAAGTTCAAGATAAACTTAATTCAGCCTTCGATGAGTTATAGTTTAGAAATAGCAATTTAAGTTTCATTTTGTTAAGGATTTGATTTAAAATTGTTAATAAATAACTCTTTCTATGTTTGAAGAAGAAAATCATCTCTGAATTTTAATACGTAACTTCATGTTGCGGGATAATTGATAGCACTCGTAAGTCGGTAAAATCTTGATTCCTTCACATTTCCATGCGCAGACATCGTGTTGACACCAGATTAATGAATTTTCACTTGTCCGGTCACTCAGAAGCCGTCCACAATTAGTTTTTCTGAAATTGTTCGTGAACCAATATTTTCCAATTTTATTCCAAATTTTCGTGACTTCATTTCCGATTCCATCTTAAGGGCTGAAACTATACTCATATTTTCCACAGGTTGTCTTTTTGTGAGTATTTTGTGAATACTCTAGATGGGACCGAAAATAAAGTTCCAAAAATTTGGAAAATATTTTGAAAAGATTGGATCATGAACAATTTATGAAAAAATACTTGTCATCGTCAAATATTATGACTGACGCTTTGTGCCGTCACTTTGTCCAGAATAAAAGAAATTAATTTGCCTATTTCAAATCCGCAGACCTGTTTTAAACAGATGGAAAGATGACCACCCATCCCACAGCCTCGAAAATGTGCAGCTGATGTTCAAGTCAGTAAAAAAAGTATGAGATTACATAAAAGAAGTTTTTATTATCAATTATATTTAAATACCCATTACGATATGATGCAGATTAATTAGTTTTACGTTGTGCATTGCCGAAAATGAATATTAGACAGAAAAGATTGACAAAGTGCATGAACGGTGCAGAGCATGTTGAGCCTAGAAATTGCAAACTTCGTATCAGCCAAAAGGTTTAATTCAAGCTGTGCTTAAACTGTTGGCACCTACTTACTCTTGCTCTTGATTTCTGATGGTCTGTCGGAGTGATGTCATCTGCGACAGACAGTCTGCTTTCTCACGTTCAGCCGAGTCAACAAGTTGTCTGAGTTGGCGCTGCTCTTCGTCGTAAAGATTGCGCACTTTTTCTGTACCGCGGTTCCACTGCTCCTTGAGGGCGCGTACCTCATCGCTCAATTTCTTGTTTTGTGACAAAAGATACTGAATCTGTTATTGATTTTAAAATGTTTTGAGAGAAAATTAGAAATATGTGGTTTAAAATAAATTAGAGAATGTATTCAATTCAAATATTATGAGTTAGAGTTATATAGGTTTGAATAAACAATTCTGAGTGACAAAATTCTGGATAGAACTTGACGAGTTCCGAATAAGAACAAAGCCAGTCTGCTGGATGTAAAATCTTAGCTAATTTATACAATGTTAAATCTACTAGCATAATGTTAAATAGAGAATTACTATGATTTGTCGAAGCCAGCTGATAAAAATGGGCATATATATTAGCGCATTGCAAAAACGACTCTAAATATGGTATAAGTAACCAAATTTATGTCATGATTATAACAGAACGTGATAATCGACTTTAATCTAGACGAAAGAATGAGATTAAACAATAATTGACGGCGCGGGTGGTGGTAACAGTTCTTTAAATCAAGTTTGCGAGCTTTAAGTAAACACGAATCCCGAAGGAGTTGCCTTGATGCGCACCTGGAATAATTGTAATTACCTGATCTGCGTTTTGACTCACGCAGCTTTCATTGTTCCAGTAATTTTCTTTTTTCATAATATTTCGATCTACCTTACCGTAGATCTTCATCAGATGCATTTCACGAAACAAATGAAGCAGATGTGTTATTTCCTCTAGTCATAATATTTATATACCACAGACTGACCTTTCATTAGATATTCGCGTGCCACATGTGTGTGTGTGTGTGCATTTTGAAACCCGTTGTTTTCATCTAAACTAATTTAGACCAGAGTGGCTGAATAATAATTTATCAATTGCATGCAATAACTATTCGTTTTTTTAAACACACTCAATGTAAATGACGTAAGTGAGATGGGGAGACCCATAATTCAGAAACATTCGTCATAAAAACATGCCATGAGTGATAAAAAAAAAGAAAAAAAAGAAAATTACTGGAACAATGAAAGCTGCTTTAGTCAAAACGCAGATCAGGTAATAAACACGAATCCCATTGTATTTAACCAGTCATCGAACAACATATCAAAAATACAGCGGGATTGGTGTTTACTTCAAGCTCGCAAATTTGATTTAAAGAATTGTTACCACCGCCTGCCGCAATCAATTACTGTTTAATTGTATTGTCTATATATGCATATGTGTATGGAAAAAGCTAGAAACAGCTAATGTTTGTGACAACATAGAAATTGTGCAGCTGACATTTCCAGTCACGTAAAATGTATGCAAGACTACTTAAGGTGAGAGCCGCATATCTATATTTGCTTGCCATATATATGCAATACGGTTTGATCCTCGCTGGTCAGTTTGCCGTGGTACTCCGATGGTGATCATAGAAGGTCGAAGCGCGACAGTGCGTGCAACTGGCGGTAGTTTTGTTATGTTGTTCGACGACAGGTTGAATACAATGGGATTGGTGTTTACTTCAAGCTCGCAAACCTCATTTAAAGAAAAAGAATGAGATTTTCGCTGAAGTAGTGTACTCTCAGAATGGTTGAAGTTCTCAATTTCTGGAAAATTCCTTTCAACCCTAAACTTATAGTTTTGATACGTTTAACTTTTTGTAACGTTTAATATATCTTGCGCGTAATCATGGAAATAGTCTGTTGAAGCACTAGTTCTCACGGAAACTTCTTTCAAACGACCCGTCTTTGTTTCTGGCATGTTTATTATACGTTGAGTTCACGCATCTTGCTGTATAGTAAATCTAATTTATCATATAAAATGTATTCCTAGTTTTACATGAACCATTCAAGACAAACAGAGAAGGATTTCACGTATCAAAATGATGTTAAATTAAAATGTATCAAATATCATATACACAATTATAAGTCTTCGTAGTCTCACAAATATTTTACTTTTCTAAAAATGTTGGCTGAACAATATTTTTGATTTAAATATGTTTTAAATGATAGACTCTCTTGCGAACAATATTTTACTTGTTAGTCCGTTCACTGTCGTGATTTGATAATGATAATGTAAGACCAAAACACGTCAGTAACAGTGTTTGAGTATAGTTTCCCATATTTTGCTAAATGAAGGCTTTATTTGGATATAAAATGAATATCAGAATTTTTGTCCATTTATATAGCCCATTCATAAAAAAAACTTTAAGATAAAAATTCAAAACATTTAAAATCAGTTTTGCGAACTTCATATAAAAACAAATCCTATTTTATTTAACCATTCGCGCAATATAACAAGACGAGTGTCTGTTACACGTGCTGACGCGTTTCTAACTTCTATGTTGTTCATCAGTGCAGAACGCCAACCTGACCAGTTAGGACCAATCCCCAATGCCTAGATTTAATATTAGAACAATTAGACATACTGCTCTCACCTCTCTAGATCATGTTTGTCAGCTAGATAGCTCTAAAACCAGTGTACATTCACAGCAGGCTTAGTATTCTTTCCCACAATAACAGGTTTTCTGAAAACTGTCTTCACTTAGTACAAGTCTACTCTATTTTCGTACACGCAAAATATTTTTTCTCGTCTGCATCATTATTATACTGATCACTTTATTTATTGTTTAAATAGTTAATCCTTTTTAAATATAACAAATCTGTCTTTTAGCACTGATTAAAGAATACAGCTAGTGTTATGAAATGATACGCTGCCACATCCATAATAACATCCGGTATTTTATTGATTAATCATCTGCTTTATTAATGAATAAAATAGAAAATTTGTGCTTTAGCACTGATTAAAAATGAAAGTCAATGTTATGTCTAGGTGTGTTACTTCAATGGGTAAGACTTGTGACCTACTGTAAATGGCATTAGACGTAGTTGATCTATTACAGAATTTATCCGTACACGTATATATAATGTGGGAGGGTAAAAGTTTTACACGTACCATGATAAACTATTTGTGAGCTTGCAGTATAATGACGGTTTCGACGGATAAATCGTTAGTAAGCATAAAAAGCTGCATACGATTGATTACATAGCTTCTTCATTATAACAATTGGGTGTTGTTCTGGTCCATGATAAAATGACTTGTTACTTGATAGGCCATATAAAATTTTTTTAAATTACAAAAGAATAACGAGTGGGAAGCTCTCAAATAAAGGTAAAGTGGTTTCGGAAGATAAGTTTATGTTGAAATTAGGGCAAGAATAGGAGAAGGCCTAATTTCAGGTTGTGAAGTTACGTTACCAGAAAAAAAGAATATGTTATGAACATTTGACATTAAATTCCAAGAACTTCTTGCAAACGCAAATATATTTAATATCTTTACTGTAAGAAGTTTGAAAATAACAAACCAGTGGAAAAACAAGGAGGAATAAGACATAATTCAAATTTATAATAGTTAGATTCTGCTCATGGTAGCGAATTAATATATATGCCATCGTACCTTAGGTGTTGCAAATCTAGTAAAAGAATAGTTAAAATATGACCAGAATGATAAACCAAAGATAGAATGAACATTATTTTCATGCTTACTGGCGACTCATCCGTATGAGCCAGAATTACCCCCTTGACTAATACAAATTTGTGTTTGGAATGTTGGAAAACAGGATGTGCTTACTGGTTTACACATCTGTATAGGAGTTTGGAGCTTCCAATTTCCGCTCATTCCTCAGCAAATTTAGTCATATGATCAAATAACGTTGCCTTTTGTATAGACACAAATAAATGTGAATAATTAATATAATCAAAGCTGCGGTCTTAATATAAGCACCTGACCGTCTAATTACTTATCTCTGTCAGTATATACTAAGAATTGTATAGTGTAGCAAAGTAAATTCATCCAGTAGACCGGTTTCGTCCTTATTAAGAACTCATCATGTACTGGCCAGAATTTGCCGCGACAGTGTTCGAACCTGGGCAAGTCTGCTTCGGAATCTGCTCCTCTAACCACTGAGCCACCCTGCAGTAATGGATGAATTGCCTTTTGTGCGGCAAGCTGGCTCAGTGGTTAGAGCGCCAGATTCCGAGGCAGACGTGCCCAGGTTCGAGCCCTGTCGCGGAAAATACTGGTCAGTACATGATGAGTCCCAATAAGGACGAAACCGGTCTATTGGATGAATTTACTTTGCTACACTATAAAATTATTATTTTAAATTGACATATGTAAGAAATTAATGGCTCAGGTGCTTATATCAAGACCACAACCTTGATTATAATAATTAGTCGAATTTATTTGTGTCTATACAAAATGCAACGTTATGTGATCCTTTGACTAAATTTGTTGATGATTTAAAAATCGTCCTCCATATAATTCCAAATAATATTTAATGTGCGATGAACAAAATAACTTTAGATACTAATGGTTGGAGAAGGCATTTAATAAGGCTTCGATTGAAGATTAAGTTTGAAAAACACCGGCGTAAAAATTGGTTGTCGTACTGTCTTTAATTACATTTGTCACCATGATTCATCTATTGATGATGTTATCGAAATCCGATTAATAAATGATTTTTTTGATCTTCGAATGACTCCTTATTTTACAGTTTCCAGAGAAAGCGTCATTGAAAAATTAGTAGTTTGTGCTACTTAGAGATAGGCATTGATAAGTTGAAATATACTATAAAAATAATTACAACTGGAAGTGTATATTTTTTTAGATAGGTCCTACCTTGGAATAGGCAGTTAAAATGTTTAGCCTAATTAAAACGGTCTTCTCTAATATATTAAAAGCTGTACAAATAGGAGTTAAGAAATACATATTTGCCCTTTGTCTTCTGTTACCTCTGAAACTAGGTTACAACATTTGGCTAAGACGATTAATTTATTGCGAAAACATATTGCACTCAAATCAATGGATAGGCGTGTATATAAATTGGGTTAAAAAGATTCATGCCAAAGTGTTTATCTGAAATTGGTCAGCCAATTGTTAGAAGGCTCGGAGATTAGCTCTACTTATGTTCTCAGATTTACATTATACATAATCAATTACCAAATATACTACGAGAAAATTCCACGGACTGGATTTCCTTTTAAATTTTGTTTACAGAAATATAAAAACAATTTCATTGATTTGATCTTTTGCAGTTCGATTTTAATGACAGAGGTGCTTGAAATAAAATGTTAAGTAGATAAAACGGTAAATTGAAGACAATTTTACGCCTTCATTTATTTTTCCTACTTGCCAGTGTCATGTTAAATTTGTTTTAAAATCTAATGTGTTTTAGATAAATTATATCATATTATCTAATTCTTTTTAGAGATTTAAGTCGATGAACGCAAGACTGTGTAGAGTTGGCATATGATATTGAAGAAAAAGGAATAGCCTATTATTGTGTTCTAAAACAATGAGCTATGAAGTCTAGGGAAAATTGCAAACTTTACGATAGCTTTAGCTTTATAATTTTTTTCAAATTATTTAAAATATATTGATTTATACGCAAATTGGGTTGTACAAAATAAATCTGTTTAGCTACTAACTTTGTTGGAAGTGGTTTTACTCCAAATATATAATTTTACATTTCTACGATTGAAATTTCTTCTTATTTGCTAATAATCTGTACTTATGTAGGGACTGAATTGCAAAACTTTTATCCAAATGCACCGGCCTGCAACAATTCTTCCAACCAGTGATGTATGATCACAAATTACGAAACCGATCTGTTTAACGTATTGCACTAGGTAACTTGGGCATTGTTTTGTTTATATTAACAAAAAAAATTAATTATATCATTAAATTCAATTGTAGTTGAGAATCCGTTCACCAGGTAGCCTAGTGCCTGACCTTAACTGGTGGCTCGGAGATGAATAGTTGGACTTCCAGACAAGGCATGACTGAACGAAATGTACTCAGGTTCAATTCCCGGTCACCGCTATTTTGTCAATTACTTTTGTACAGATCTAATAGGACTGCTGTTTATATCAAGATCCAAAACTTGATTAAAATAATTATTATCACCGCCTTCAGCCCCTAATGTTCGTTTAATTAGATAAAATGTTCAATTCAATATCACTTCCCCAGGTAGCGTGGTGTTTGTTCTAGAATTACACACTCACAAATACACGGACACACACAAATACACACACACACACACACACACTATATATATATATATATATATATATATATTGATAGAATATATAATTATTGATGAATAAGTCTAGATAAAGTGATTAGACTAAGTTTTTATACCGTGTGAATAGATATGTCTAAGTTATTGAAAGTCTTTTATTTTCGCACTAATTTTTGTCAGATGCACCATTTTTCGTTATACCAATTTTTAATAGAAAGTAACCGTCAACCTTCTGAATGTTGAAAAGAAAAATATTAATTGGATTGTGATTCTCTCGTTTTTTGTTGATTCGCCAATCCTAGCCAGGACTTCTTTTCAATTATGTATGCAATGGGATTGGTGTTTATATCTATCTCACAAACTTGATTTAAAGAATGATTATGAACACTCGTGAAATCACTGACTGCTTTTGTAGAGCTCATATACATATGGTGGCAAATGTAAAAGGTTAATGTTCGTAACTGAATTGAAATTGTGCATCCTGACATATGTGAAGTTACTAAGGCCAGAGCCGTATAACTAATTTTTTTACACACACACACATATATATATATATACATATATATATATATATATATATATATATATATATATATATATATATATATGAATGGCGGTTTGATCCACGCTAGTCAATTTGCTCAGGAAAGACAAAAACTAACGAATGTTTTGCCATGTTGTGCGATTTGTGAATTACAATATACTTGGTGTTTATATCAAGCACGCAAATAATATGTAAAATATTCTCATACATGTACAGATTATTCGAAATCACGCGATTCACAATAAAAAGTGGATGTCAATATTTGCACATCCAAAAAATGTTTAGCTACAATAAATACGATAGTATTTAGCGCGCGTCAGGAATATTGTCAGCTCATATGCCTTAAATATTAAATAATTTCAAAGTTATTCAATAAAGTTCACTTCACGTGGCTTTGTTATTTCAGAAACAGCTAAATAAGAGAAAGAGTTTACCTTTAAATTTCCATGCTAAGTAAAAAATCAAAGCATTGTGAATATCAAATTGTGACTCTTTTAAGCAAATTATGCATGCAATATGTCGAATTATTTCGCGAAATCATTTTCAAGCATAAATCACACGTTTTCTGTTACGCGAACAAAATAATCTTCGACATTTTTGAGTGGCAATATTAAGAGAATTTTTTGGTTTTGCTTCACAATACTTCATAGGATGAAGAAAAGGTAATATTATAGATCAACATTCTTCGAATCACATTTAGAATTTCAGGTAGGCATCAATTCCGTTTTATTCGTATCGTCGTAGAGCATGAAAAAACTACAGTCAGTTGCATGTGTTGATGATTTTTGAACTTCCATATTCTTCAACAGTGCACGCCTGGATTAATGAAATTGAATAAATACTTGTTTCAAATACGCAAAGATACACAAAAATAAAGATAATTTGGCACAACCGTCTTAATCATTCAAAACATATAGTGGTTAAAGGGCGTAATACCGGCTCCTACTAATGGGTCGCCAGTAAGCACGAAACGAGTTTGCATGAGATTATACTTTCCGTTCATGCTGTCTTTGGTTTATCCTTCTGGTCACAAATGAACTAATTTGTTGCTAGGTTCGCAACACCTAGTTAAATACCTGCAAATATATTAGCTCTCCGCAACAAACGGTATTTAACTGTAATATATTGAATTCAATGATGTCATGCTTACCGCGAATTGTGATAACTGATATCGATCAAGAGCAGAGTGTGTGGATTTACTGGAGTAACATGTGTTCAGAAATAACTGTAATTATCAATTTCGGTGAACTATAGCATACTTTGATATCCGTCATGTTGGTACCCTGTCCGACTCGGCAACCATAGTGTTAGTACCACGACATTTTCGGTACTATAATGTTGGTATCGGTTACTAACACAATAGTCATAGTGTTAGTATCCTTTACAGACTCGGTATATATATTATATAGAGTGAGTTAGCATTGAAGTCGCATTGTCGTAGTGTTAGCTTCACTACTGCAGGTTTACACATTCGTCTAGGAGATTGTACCGTCCTATTATTCCACATTCTCTCTACCAAATATATAGTGGTTAAAGGGCGTAATACCGGCTCCTACTGATGAGTCGCCAGTAAGCACGAAACGAATGTGCATGAGATTATACTTTCCGTTCATGCTGCCTTTGGTTTATCCTTCTGGTCACAACTGAACTAATTTGTTACTAGGTTCGCAACACCTAGATACATACTTGCAAATATATTAGCTTCTCCGCAACAAACAGTATTTAACTGTAATATATTGAATTCAATGATGTCATGCTTACCGCGAATTGTGATAACTGATATCGATCAAGAGCCAGAGTGTGTGGATTTACTGGAGTAACATGTGTTCGGAAATAGCTGTAATTCTCAATTTCGTTGAACTATAGCATACTTTGATATCCAGCATGGTGGTACCCTGTACCGACTCGGCAACCATAGTGTTAGTACCACGACATTTTCGGTACTATAATGTTGGTATCGGTTACTAACACAATAGTCATAGTGTTAGTATCCTTTACAGACTCGGTATATATATTATATAGTGTGAGTTAGCATTGAAGTCGCATTGTCGTTGACTTCAGATTATGTTAGCTTCACTATTGCAGGTTTACACATTCGTTTAGTAGATTGTACCGTCCTATTATTCCACATTCTTCTACCAAATATATAGTGGTTAAAGGGCGTAATACCGGCTCCTACTGATGAGTCGCCAGTAAGCACGAAACGAATGTGCATGAGATTATACTTTCCGTTCATGCTGCCTTTGGTTTATCCTTCTGATCACAACGGAACTAATTTGTTACTAGGTTCGCAACACCCAATGCATACTTGCGTATATATATATATATATATATATATTACTTCTCCGCAACAAACAATATTTAACTGTTATATATTAATAAATGTTTAAAAGTATGCTTTTTTTATATGTAGCCAAAACTGCCGAGGTGCTATGCAAGCGTCTTCAGAGATATTTTGCAGTCGACATTTCTAATGAAGTTCAATTTTTGCGAGACCCCTAGCGATGAGATCTATAGTTTTAAATTTGCTTATCTTCTTTAGATATATACACATAATAGGTGGTGTATAAACTTAATTAATGAGGGCAGTAGTATTGCCGCTAAATTACGTCAGTCATGAGGCCAATGAGAGGCACCAACTCGCCGCCATAGGAATATTGGCGAGACATATGCTTCAACAAATCACCCTTCTATGTAATTTCCTTGGTATAAATCAACTCTTCAGTTAAAACATAGGCAGCAGTCTGCCTAATTGAAAGAATTAGAAAATTGCGAACTTGGATTAATTGAAATTAACTGATATGCCTTTTGACAAATACAGGTTTCATTCCATTTGTACTGCTTTTTCAAGATATACAGACACACGCACAAGTTACATGTAAATACTTAGGGGACCTCCGCCAATGGATGCCGAAATATCTAGACGCAACAAAACAACTGGAATCAAACCTGTGGTAGTCAAAATACAGATCATGTAATCTGACTGATTGCCTGAAACATCGTAATCAGTTCTCATAAAATATTTTTTTCGTGTCAATTTAAACGAGGAAATTGAACGAACTTTGGCTGCACGGCGGGTGATAAAAATTCCCTTTAACCAAGGTTGCGATTTTGATACAAACTCCTGGCCCATAATGTGCATAACTTTGTCAGTATAAACTAAGTATTGCATAGCGTGGAAAATCATCATCGGGAATTCTTCACGTACGTCCAGATATTTCCACGGACAGGGCTCGAACCTAGGCAAATTTTGGAGAGGACGTTATGAGCTCCCAATGCGGACGAAACCGGTCTACTGCGTGAATTGCCTTTTCCATATTATAAATTTCTTAGTTTTTACTGAAAAATGTATTTGTATAAGGGATCAGATGTTTTCATGAGGAAATATATGCAAAAATATTGCCGATGCTAATGTACGGCGTCCGTTTTACTTCAAGCCGCGAATTAACATGGCTTCGGGCCACAAAATAACAGTGGATGCATTCTAGTCGATTTCATGTTACAAATTACGATAAGTTTAAAATTCAGTTTCCGCAATTCCAAAATAGAGTTCTGCTTTAAAAGAAGTTTAATTATGCCTAAACCAGTAGAAAGAAGGAACGCACTAAATGGTAAATTGTGTATTGCTTATTTCACGAAAAACAGAACAATTTTCATAAGTGTGCTTCAGAATTTGTGCAGACAGCATAAAATCAACTTCTATTGATCCTAATTTGGTGAAAGTTGCGGAATTATTTCAAGGACCAATAGCTCACCTTAAAATGCGCGGAATATCACATAAGAGTGCAACGCGGTGGACGAATATAGAACGAAGATAGAATTAACAAAAAAGTATTTTCTAAACTCACACACATACAAGAACATCACAAACAAACAAACATAATTGAGTTGATCAATTTATTCTATGCCGCGTACTTTAAATTTGCTCACCTAAAGAGTCCACGAAACTACGCTTGAGTATGGATTCCGTTGCACAAGTCCACTCATGCATACATTCTATCTGGATGTGATCCTGTTTTACATAGAAGAACTGAGCACACAATCAACATTTTGTGTATATTGCTTGACGTTTCTTTTCTTCACACCAAAATCAGGTAAATTTAGAAAGGCGCATCTGCAAACACACCCACATCCACAAACACAAATATGAGATATATATATATATATATATATATATATATATATATATATATATATATATCCGTGTTTGTGTGTGTGTGTGTTCTTAAAAAATATATCTGAATTCATTATTAATTTAAATCAAATTTGAGGACACACAATTACTTTATTCATGTTACCAGTCGCATTGCCACCTTCAGTCGTACTTAATAAAATTTTTCTACCTTCCGTGATCATTATCAGAGAACCATGGAAAACTGATTAACTTTAATGAAATAGCAATGTATGTATGAGTTAGGTAACATAAGAAATGCGGTTCAATTCAAACAGTCTCATTTACATTAATTGACTGGAAAAGTTGCAGAAGCATTTCAGTGATGTTACTCGCAAATCATATGCCAACATCTCACATTCGTATAGAAGTAATTCAATTAAACCTTAATGCAATGCGCGGTTGGAGATAACAATTATTTGAGTTCAAAAATCGGAATTGACGGTTATTTTAACAACGAGCATTTTAAATTCTAATAAATGTATGGCGGAATGAAAGGTATATATATATATATATATATATATATATATATATATATATATATATATATATATATATATATATATATATATATGTGTGTGTGTATAAACCAAAATTACTTCAGGTAGCGAGAGCAATGCGTTTAGCAGACCCTTTTAACCCGTATTTTGAAATCGTCAGGTACTGAACAAAATCTGCCACGAAAAAGACACGAAACGGAGCTTATTGGCTTCCAAGACTGGGATTCTATCCACTATGCCAGCCGTTACGCATTCCACACGTAAACTATTGTCATATTCCACCTTATGTTTTAGATTAACCTTTCATTCATATAGAACCTATTCACAATATCTTTACACGGATTTCTAACCAACATCCTCCGATCTTCCATTGTACAACAGGCACCATGACACTTTGGGAATGTATAACGAATAGAATAGTCATGATAGTATGTGATGACTTCCTAATAAGGACGAAACTGGTCTACTGGATGAATTGCCTTTTTCATACTATACAAAAATTACTTAATACAGACAAATGTATGTACATAATAGGTTTCTCTATGATTTCAAGTTTCGTGTGTTCCAGGCTCCGATCCGTATGTTCCCCATTTCGAGTTCATTCGATGGTAAATACTGGACGGTAATTTACGTGTCCTAAATAAACACGAAACCAGTGTTCTCAATAAAAAAATTCTCTACCTGTTGCAATGTTTAGCTTATACTGAAAAATATATAATTAACCAAAAACCGTTAATTAAACGTCAATTGAATTATCATTTCCACAAGTTTTATGCGTTTTGCTGAATACTGAGAAAACGGGAAGACCGTTAAGAATTTGATGCCTTACGAGACTTGAAATTTGGTCCACTTGAAGGACAGTCTAACAAAAATAGAGCCTGGTATATGAATTAAATTTCGATACGGGTGACGCAGGGCATAGATTTCCAGACTCCGACACCAAATTGCCCTGTTTCAAATCCGGTCCTCGCCAAATTCATAGAAGTATTTGACGAGTTCGCAATTAATACGTAAACGGAGTACCAAACGTATTACTTTTGCCACCCAACGCAAAGTACTTTTTATGTCGATGAAGCATTATTAGCAATAATCCCTGAATTAGTTTGCGATTCAGTAAAATTGCCTCAATTGCCATGGTATCCGTTTTAATAAGGACAATTCGGAATTGGCTAGTCCGAACATTAAAATTTAAGAGATGACAAATATTTTCCCACTAAAAGGGAGGCTAACCAAATATATAAGTTGGTATATGTTTTCAAATAACGTGTTACATATGATAAAGATGGCACAGTGGTTTGTTCCCGAGACTCTGAAACTTTTATGCCTTTACTTATTCTAGCAAAATATATTAATGTAAAATCGTTCAATTTAACTTCAATTTAATATATATTTCTCAAAGTGGCTTGGTGTTAGTTATAAAATTCCAGGTCGGAGGAGGCTGTTAGAAATTCAGATTTTGAGAGATCACAAAATATTTTCTTCTGAAGGAAAGGATAACCACAAATTAAAGGTTTATACACGGTATGGCTGGCGCAGTGAATAAAATCATAGATTCGACAGCCAATGTGCCCGGTTTAGAATCCGGCTCTCGGCACATTATGTACAATAATTGACCGGCTCAGAATAAGCATGAAACCGGGCCTCTGGATGAATTACCTTTGTCATTCATTGCAATGTTTAATTTATGATGATAAAATATATATTTTAAAACTTGATATTAAAATTCTATTCCACAAATAACATGCCAAAATAACATGGTGTCTGTTGTATATTGAGAAATTTGAGGCTTTATGAGATTCCGAATACGCTCTATATTATAGACAGGCCAATTAGAAAATTAAGTTTTTATATGACTTTAAATCGCCTGTCGTACGCGGCAAGTGTGGCCGAGTGTATATAGTCCCAGACTCTGACATCATTAGGCCTTGCATCGAATCCAGTTAGAGGCAAATTCTGGAGTGTTCCAAATAAGGACGAAATCGGTACTGTGACTGAATTTACCTTGATATTTGATTAAAGTTTAGTTTATACTGACGAAATACAGTTAACCAGACACCAGCCATTCGATTTCAACTCAATATATAATGTTATATTTTTGTGGAACATTGTGTAATGAAATAATATATGTTAATCAGCAATTATGTATTAGATGTTGCTCACATAGTAAAAAATAGCTCAATTATGATAAGAATAATAAACCAAAGACAGCATTAACGAAAAGTATAATCTCATGCACATTCGTTTCGTGCTTACTGGCGACTCATCAGTAGGAGCCGGTATTACACCCTTTAATCACTATTTATTTGGGTGAGGAATGTGGGGAAAATAGGACGATACCATTTCCTAGACGAACGTGCAAATCTGCAGAAGTGAAGCTAACATCATATAAAGTCTCGACAATGCGACAATGACTGTAATTCAATCTATAAATAATATATATACCGAGTCTGTAAAGGATACCAGCACTATGGCTATTTTGTCAGTAACTGATACCAACATTATAGTACCGAAAATGTACATGGTACTAACACGATGTATTACAATGCATGCTATAGTTCATTAAAATTGAGAATAACAACTATTTCTCAACACATATTATTCCAGTAAATCCCTACACTCTGGCCTTGATCGATATCAGTTAACACATTTCGCGGTGATCATGGCATTATTCATTTAAATATATAACAGCTAGATATTGTTTGTTGCGGAGAACTAATATATATGCAATAATGCATTAATTATTGTTCACATTGTAAAAAATTATTTCAATTATTACCAGGAGGATTAACCAAAGACAGCACGATGCGATTGTGCAAGAGATTATACTTTTCGTCCATGATGTCTTTGGTTTATCCTTCTGGTCATAATTGAACTAATTTATTAATAGGTGCGCAAAAACAAATACATAAATGCATATATATTCGTTCACTGCAACAAACAGTATCTAACTGTTATATATTTAATTGAATAATTTAATGATGACCGCGAAATGTAATAACTGATATCGATCAAGGCCAGAATATATAGACTTACTGGAGTAACAGGTGTTAAGAAATAGTTGTATTTCTCAATTTTGTTGAACTATAGCATTCCTTATAATCCATCGTGTTGGTAGGATTACCGACTCGGCAACGATATTGTTATTACCATGTACCTTTTCGGCACTATAACGTAAGTATCGGGCACTGACACAATGGCCATAGCGTTGGTAAATTTACAGACTCGGTATATATTATATAGAGTGAGTTACCGTCAAAGTCGCATTTTCGAGATCTTATATGATGTTAGCTTCATTTCTGCAGGTTTACGCATTCGTCCAGGAGATTGGAGCGTCCTATTTTTCCACATTCTTCACCCAAATATATAGTGGGTAAAGGGCGTAATTGCGGCTCCTACTGATGAGTCGCCAGTAAGCACGAAACGAATGTGCACGAGATTATGCTTTCCGTTCATGTTGTCTTTTGTTTTTCAATCTAATCATAATTGAACTAATTTGTTACTAGGTGCGCATCGCCTAATACATAATTGCATATATATTAGTTCTCTGCAACACACAGTATCTAACTATTACGCAGTAGTTTTTTACCAATATTTACATCAAAAAGTTTCTTGATTCGTTACATTATTTGAAAAAAATATAATTGTAATCCTTTTGGTAATACAATAATGCATCGTAAACAGATGGGTGGGAAATTAGACAATCACATATGCAATTGCTTATTAGGTAATGCGTACCTAGTAAAAAATTAGTTCAAATAGTTATTTCTTGAGTGATTGCGCAATTCAAGCCTCACATGTGAAGAATCTACGATTTTCATTCGTGGGGTTATACATTGAACTATCAATTTCGCTAAGATCCGCATTTTCAAGTACGTTTCGAGTTCATCGTCCTGATGGCTTGGTGCTAAGTCGTCCTTTTCCTCCGAAGGCTTCACCGTCGATCGTGCTAACAACTGTAAATGAGTTACGATCTAATCTTCGTTGAACGGCTACGTTTTGGTTTGGAAATCACCGTTCTATCATCAGGCCTTTAATCACACACGGATTAAAATCGCTTACAATAACAGATTTAAGCTAATGTTTAAACAAGAGCAGAAGGTTAATCCCAAGTCAGCATGATAACAAAGCATTATCTCATCTACAAATACCTTTCGTATATAATGGAGACTTATCATTAACGGCTCGTATAACGTCCTATACCCATTAAATATTTGGTGAAGAGATTCGAGACAATTGATCGGCAGTATTTTCTATTCGAACGTGTATTGAAGCCGTAATGTAGTAAATTTCATACAAAGCATCCGGTAACGCGACTTGAAAGCCAATCCACTGTATTGATTTTATAGTACCGAGCCTGTTAACGGTTACACCACAATAGGTATCAAATTACCGAGCCTGAACATGTTTCCAACAGAATGGTTTTCAAATAATCAAGCTTGTACCGGGTGTCTATATCATTTATCTCAATTCGTGGTAATCATGACACTATTCATCTAAATATATAACGTTTATATACTTTTTTTGCAGAGAACTGATGCATATATATATATATATATATATATATATATATATATATATATAATTGTATCAGCTATTGCGTACCTAGTAACAAATTAGTTCAAATATGACCAGAAAGGTGTGTCAAAATCAGCATTATAATAATGAATATAATATAATTTCGTGATTTTGGCCACTTATGCTAACATTGGTATACCCTACTAGTTCTCTCTGTACGATTATGTTATTAGAATCCCAATTCCAAAAACATAACTTAATACAAATTAGATATCTGCAATCAAGAATACTTAAATTTCACATCGCTTTTAGTGATGCGTTGACTAAATCGAAGAAGTGACAAATGATGTAGCTCGAGTTCGGAGTACTTGGATATGTTGGAGTAACAGGTGGTCAAACTGTCTATTATTTTTAAATCATAATGATATTTGGCCTATATTTAAAATCATAGTGAGGTGATTTTTAATTTGACCCTGCTAAATAATTCTTAGGAAATTGCCTCTACTACTGCTTTTATACGCATGTCATTAGTAGATTGCACCTAATAGAAATTCTACATTTCATGACTAATGAATTTGAAGTGTAGCGATGATGAGTCACCAAAATGTGCGCGGAAACATTGTTCGCACCTGACTGGGCGTTTTATCTTGTTTTATTTGGCGTACATTTTTGGCTCGAATTTAACTAATTTGTTTTTTGATAGGCAATACTTGATATATAATTATGTATATGGTGTCGGAATCAAATAAGGATTTCCTTAGATCGCAAATTTAATTTACCTTTTACATAGGTTTTATCCTTATTGGGCAATTATGAGTAGAAGCAAGGATTGCCTTGGCTGAGACTTGACCCGGAGTGCGCTTGCAACATATGTCAATAAAGCAGGGCATAGGATACATTATTTAATTTAACATCAACTTTATGTTAGGCCAGTATTTCAGTCATGTATATTCGCAATAAATTTGATTTTGACTTAGATCTCCAACCAAACCCACCACAACTGTCATTAGAAGAAGGACACACGCAACCGTTTTTGTAAAAGTCTGACCAAAGAATAAGTTTTTGCAAAAACTGAGTATTGCATGTACTGTGCGGCATCGGTGACGTAACTATTAACCATATTCATCTAAATCAAATGCGTGAAAATTCATGTCCTGAACGTGGCAATTCTGGCTCCCGTTGAAGAGTGACAAATAAAGACAAACAAGTTTCGGAGAGGAATTTCATTTGACTACTTATGCAATTTTAAGTATAAACTGAAATAAATATATAGTTAAACGATGATATTAACATTTGTTTTAATAGCATTTCTCCAGGTGTCATATGGGCTGTATTTATATAGATAAACTAGGATGGTCATTGGAAATTTTCGTGAAAGCCATGTCTATGAGGACCAACCTAAAGGAAATGCTGGCCAAAGAACAAGCAAGTTAAAAAACAGATTTGTTTAAACGTGTTGTTAACTGCTCAATATTAATTTTAGATATATTTAAATAAACGTGTTCAGCGACATATATTAAATTACAGTGACCGAAAGTTAGCTTACGTTTTGCAAGCATCAGAATATTTTTTTTTAAATTGCTTATAATATGAAATGTCGTAATTAAGAGTGACCTCATTGGTGAGCGAGAGGAGCTAAATAAATTATTCCAAGTTAAGTGCAAATAAATAAAGACCGTCAAATAATAAAGGTATGAAATTGATCCAAATCCACTTCCTTTACTTTTGTGACGAGTAATCTCATAATAGCAATTTAGGTTTCATTATACACGCACACGTTGCGTATGTGTGTGCTCGTGGATTTAAACGTTAGGTATTAAATTAAATAAAATTGCATTCATATGTACATCAATCGAAGTGAAACTTCAATGTATGAATATTAATTTAAAATTCACGCCCGTCAAAAAGTTATTTTTACCTTGTGAAACGATGTAATCAAGATTGAACTCAGTGGTTAAGAAAAGGAAAATATAATAGTGCAGCAGTAGCACAATAATGCCAAGTTAAGTGATCACAAATATAGTAAAATAAAAAAGCTTATTTGGGATGTGAAGTAAAATATCTGAAGGTCAGAGGAGAAAATTACGAAACTTAACTAACGTTAGAATGAGAATGGTAAGGAAACAGGTTAAATAATTTTAAATATCATTGATCAATGGAAATATTAATAGATACAATAAGATTTTAATTAAGGGATGAAATTAATAGAGTAAATAGTAAAATTCATTCCGCAACATTTTCTAGTTCTTATTTTCTCTCTAAATGTTTCAACAATTGCTGACGAATATCTTTATTAATCAAGAGCTGACCACACCCAATAGAGCGAATAATAAGGTAAATGGTACGTTTAATTTAAAATGACAAATTTATACTTGTGTCTGTAATTAAGCAAACACTGATTGCGCGGGCAGTGAGAAAAATTCCTTAAGTGAAGGTGGCGATTTTGATATAAACACCTGCCCCATTATGCGCATAAATTTGTCAATATAAACTAAGTATTTTATAGAGTAGAAAAGGCAATGCACCCAGTAGATCTGTTTTGTCCCTATTGGGAACTCATCACGTACTGTCCAGAATTTGCCGCGGACAGGACTCGAATCAGGGTACGTCTGCTTAGTAATCTGGTGTTTTAATCACTGAGCCACCCTGCCGCACAGTTAGTATACAGCTAAAATTTGTGTGTAGTATACGGCAGGGTGGCTCAGTGGTTAGAGCAACTAATTCCGAAGCAGATGTGCCCAGGTTCGAGCCCATTTAGTAGCAAATTCTGGTTAGTACGTGATGAGTTCCCAATAAGGAGGAAACCGGTCTACAGGATGAATTGCCTTTTCTATACCATGCAATACTTAGTTTATACTAACAAATGAATAAATATAATGGGCTATGTACTTATATCAAAATCAAAAACTGCTTACCAAATTCCTCGTATACGCGTCAGACCACATGTTTGGACTCTATATTTAATCTAACCACTTTTGCATCGATTACATCACTCGTCAGAATTTATTTAATGTCTTGGATATTTTAAAGTATGTAATTAATGAACACAGTTTTACACGAAAGCGTAACAAAATTCAACTTCTATAGAACAAAATTAATTTCAGCCTAGAAAAATTATCATAAAGTCGGTTTTTATATAACAACCTTAGTTAAGATTGGAAGCTAAAATTACTGAAATCCTCAAAAGGAATTACGTTATGAAATAAATATTATAATATTATTGTAAAAAAGGGTGATAATTGGAATATCAGGTGGTTTTACAAGTAGAAATTAAAGTTAAGCAAATCGAGGACCAAGTAAAATAACATTTCAATTAAGCCATAGGCCTGGACAGATTTTGATTTTTTTAGTACATAAAGCGAATATTATTCAATAGAATTTGTGCGTTAATGAATTTTTGTCTGAATCCGTTTTTAGTGACTAGAAGCAGATTGATAAAATAACGTATTAAATGAGCTAATAATTGAATTTAGTGTTAAACAAGTGGTTTCAAAAGTAAGTAATTGATTAAGAGCTAATTTCGATAAGTTGGAAACCGAGTTACCGATTTATAGTTTAAATAAATCAGCAAATTAGCTGGTTTGTCAGTAGAAAAATCAGTAGACCAATAATTGAGTAAATTGAATATATGAAAATTTGTGATATCGGCTAAATTGTTGATTGTGTGATCGAATAGGTGTGTGATTTGATTGAAGTAGTTCAGTTTTGGAAACTTTTTGAGTGAATTTATCAGTAAATATTTGAGTAAATATTAAAAATTTCACCACATGTTTGAAGTAAGTTTTCCGCTTTAATAAAGCTCAAGCTTAAGGTAAAAAGTTGCAGTTGTCTGCACCAATTTACACCTACCTTAGCCATGAGCATAATCATGATAACGTTATCGCAAAGAATATCCATGTAGTTACGTTTGCTATTTTCAGTTTCATAGAAAGAAATATTTTACTCAAATATTTTCGGAATTATTAAGTCTGCACGCCTCAAAATATTTCAATTAAACCAACAATGTTATAAAATAAAGAATAGCTTCACATATTCATAAATCATTCCAAATACGATGTGTTTCAATGAAAAATACATATCAGCCACGTTATTCTGTAATTATTTTTTATGCATGTTGATAAATTAAAACTACCTTCCAATGATTTCAGTTAGAAATTTATTCAATGCCTCAGGGTGGCGGTTAGAGCACTAGATTCGAAATCAGACGTGCTCAGGTTCGAGCCCGGTCCGCGGCAAATTCTGGACAGTACACGATTAGTTCCCAATTAATAAGATACCGGTCAACTGGATGAATTGCCTTTTCAACATTCTACAATACTTAGTTTATACTGAAAAATTTATGTACATAATCGGTCGGGTGTTTAAAACAATTTCACAAAATTCAGCATTATTGTTTGCTTTATCTACTTAAATTTTCCTAAACATTTATAATTTCAATTATGTCAGCCATAATAATATGGTTTACTTAAGACTACATATAACATAAGTATTAGCCACACTCATATAAGCAAAAACATTATATATATATATATATATATATATATATATATATATATATATTAATTACAATTATGTTCAACGTTTTTTAAATATGGAAAAAAGAACCCGTAATCTATGCAATACCATTTATTACTAAATCTTATTTATACCAGTATCTGCTGCCAATATTCTGGATTCGTTATTATATCCACTTAACCAATCTCTCTGTAGATTTGCCGTAACGAATCTACTCTTAGTTATGTCTGACTGGTTTTGCGCAATTTAGACCACTTATTTTTCGTAAAGCCAGACTGTGCATCATCGCTTACATTTTGTATAATTTCGCAATTAGTCGGTGTTTCGTATTTTGGGGCACAATTGTAATCTTATTATTCAGCCACTCTGGTCTCAATTAGTTAGATGAAAACAACATTTATGAAAATGCACACACACACACACATGTGACACGCGAATATCTAATGAAATGTCAGTCTGAAGTATAAATATTATGGCTATAGGAAATAACACGCTTGCTTCATTAGTTTCGTTTGTTAAACTTGTGATGTAAATTGCAACAGATGAAGGCCATCGATAAGTTTAGCCGAAATATTTTAGCAAAAGAAAACTACTGGAACAATAAACGCTGCGTTAGTCAAAACGCAGATCAGGTAATTTTGAAGGCCTGTTCGCTATGTTCCTGTTCCAATTAGATTTCTTTTTGAATCATTTTCTGCACATTTAACCATTTTAATTGCAATAGCTTCAAGCGCCAGAAGCGTTTTCTTCTATTTTGCCTGAAAAATTGTTGTTACTAACAGCATGACCTGTGAGTAGAACATGTACAAAAATTTCTGATTTTTGAACAGGACCTCCCCATTTAATAATTTTGAGGGCGATGCTGATTTAGTCCAGTTTTCAGCCTCTTTTAGGAACTGCCAATGTACTGAGCGTTGCAGGCAAGACACACCCACAAATTTCGGACACATTCACAATGAAAGCTAT